>CAHIKZ030001439.1:5000-317500 GCA_903632075.3 Acanthosepion pharaonis | reverse complement strand
GAATTTTTGTTAAAATATCAACTGAAATATTCTCTCTCAATGAAGAATTTAGAATGCAGATTTAAAATATAATATTGCTAAGATAAAGTTCCTCTCTTCAAAATAACAGCAGATAAATACCAAAAATAATAAATGAATTATTGAAAATAAGATATAATATAAAAGGAGAGAATGTAAAGAATGTGATCAGCGATAAGTATCAAAATGTATCTAAGGGTCAGGTAGGAAGAAAAGGGGTTATTTAGACAAGATCAATAAGGATTATTATGACAAAAACTACTAAGGCTTGTTAATGTGATTAAGAAGTAAAAGTTTAGTTTGTAAGTGCTTTGATTATGTAATTATGAAATCTCTTGATTATATGTCAAGAGGCATGCATATAGAGAAAAAAAAAATCTCCAAGAACAGTATGCAAAGCTGTCAGTTTTCAATTGTATCTTCTTCCTGGTAAGTCTCAAGTCCATGTTTCAGAGACCATGCCTCTTTTTCAGCCTTCACCAGCTGAATCTCAATAAAATTATCATCCACCTGAAGTCCAGAATAAAAACAGAAAAGTTATTAAAAATCTTAAACTACTGAAAAAAAAAAAAAAAAATCAATCAGTGGTGTTGGACACTAATAATTAAATACACATCAAGATCAGAAATAATTTAGTTAGCACGACCGTTACGCCCGGTCAGTACCTCATAAATAATGTACTATTCCATTCTGATTGTAGGGAAAGGTGGAAAAGACCCATCAGACATGCTAGTTTGGTTTAGTGAGAAAAAGACAGACAGAAGGGAAGATAGGATTGATTGATGTCTGGAAATGGAAAAAAGTTGACAATTTCAAATCATTTTATTCATGTACTTCTTAAAATAACTTCTTTTATGTGCCATGTTCCTTTAGGACGTTGGTGACCATGGCTCTCCACACTTTCCTGTCCTTTGTATCTCTTGATAAATGTTGTCTTTTCATTATCTCTCCTAAACCCTGTTCTTACATCAATTTACTCAAGCTCATTCTTCTTCTTTTCTCTGCCATATCTCTTCAGGAAGTTGGTGATCATGACTTGCCACCATTTCCTGTCCTTTGTATCTCTTGATAAATGTTGTCTTCATTATCTCTCCCAACTAAGCATAGCTTAGATGTGGCACAAGGCAAAATGTATGGAGGATCCAGTAAGGATTAAAATTACTACTCAGTTGTAATTGTTCTAGCAAGACAAATATACTAACCATTACACCATGTCAAAGTGTCTCCATCATTCATACTTATGATTATTATTGCAATACTTTGTTAAAGTTGTTAAGCTCAAATATTTAGCAATGTGATAGGGGAATTTCTGCAAATATTTTGTTGTTGCAGAATTTGCCATAAGCTTCTTCAATTATTAACTTAGGAATTAAGATTCATCAGAAAATTCAAATAGGAAAACAGTGAAATTTTAATGGGTATTTCTAGTATTTAATATTCTATTTAAGTTTACTTATATCGTTTTGTTAAGATCCAAAGTTTAAGACACATAGCATATATCATAATTATAGATTGTCATTTCTTAAGTAATGAGTAGAAAGAAGCATTTTGTATAGATTTTTAAAAGACAATATTCTGATTGTAAAAATTAGTTGAAGAGAAATTATGTCCCTTACATCAACAAATTTGTCAATGTTTCATGCCTGCAAAAGAAACACTGTCAAAAGGACAGTTATTCCTTTAGCATTGCTATTACTGTATACACATTTGACTCCCTTGGTAATGTTTATTCTTTGATAAAGTAAAATCGATAATATTATGCTTATTCAAATTTTTTATAATTCATTGATATTTTTATAAAAAATTTGTTTTCATAGTTCTTATAAAATGTTGAATAATAAATATTGTATTGTAGCTGGTTTACCTATTTTTGATAACTTTGTAATTTTTTTTTTTATAAAAAATACATTTTTATAGCCCCTTTCCTTCTTATTGGCAAATTTTAGGTTTATAAATCCCAAAAATTCACTTGCCAATGTTCCCAAGACATAGTCCAGTGGATAAAAGCATTGGTTAATTAATAAAAAAAATGACAAGAGTTGGACAATGAGTTTTGAGTTCAATACCTGGCCACTGCAGAGGGAACAAAAACTTGGAGAGTTGAGTTATTAAGGGGAATTAACTGAGATACCCAAAAGCATGGAATTAGAACAATCTACCCTGTGGACTAAATAAAGTGTTCAGTTTTAAATAAAAAAAAAATCATCTGAAGATATTTAATCTTTATTGCCATATTCATGGCATGTATATGGCAATAAAGACAATAACAAGTGTAAATAGTTACAATATATAAACAGACACATTTTTAAATAAAAAGATTTTTCAAATTTATTTCTTTATAAAATAGTAAATAATAAATCTTTATAAAAGATAAATAATAAATATCACATTGTACTTGGTTCACATATTTTTAAAATCTAGAAAATAAACATTAATGAAGGAGTCAAAAGTGTGTCCAGTAATATTGGTGTCAAGAGAATAACCTTCCATTTAACACATCATTTTTTTGTGGGTATTAAGGAAAGAAGGCTTTGAAAATCTGATTCTCTTTTTCAATCTGTCCTGTGAGTAAGACAGAGGAAAACAATGCATAACAAACTTAGTGAGTTTGAGTAAATGGATGACAGGACAAGTTTTAGGAGAAATAATTTATTAAGAGCTACAAAGGACAAGAAATTGTGGAGAGCCATGATCGCCTACATTTTGAGGTGGCATGGCACATAAATAAGATGGTTAAACATTACCACAAACTTATTCTCAAAATGAAAATGTAAAAGAGTTAACAAATGTAAAATCATATTTTAGGCTACAGTTTATTACAACAATTAAGGTACTTTGTCTTTTGTATTTCACTTAAATCTTTTCCATAGATACAAAACTATCTTTCTACAAACCCGTTTTGACTTACATTGGTGGAAATAAAAAAATAAAATTAAAAACAACAGTTCTAATCAAGCTGATTTTAATGAGAAAGTGTGAGTGTTATGTCAGAAAAAGTAGTTATAAATAATTATTAGTCCATTACAGTCAGAGACTGTGCAGATAAAAAGCTTTTATTTTGTAACTATTTTGGTAATGATTTCATTAAAAAATTGAAAAAATCTCTGTTTAAATTTAATACTTTTTTATATTTTTGTTATGGTATTTTATAAAACTTAAAATAAACAATGGTGACTGAATCATTAAAGCATTTGAAATGAATAAAACAAGCAATGTGGATACAATATGTATTTGCTTCTCTAATCGTTCCAATATTTGAATATTAAACTTGCTGTCAACATTTATAAAAATGTAAAGGAAAGAATGAAATCAATGATCCGTAAAATACTTTTACTAACCCTTTTTTCGCAATAAACTATATTTAAACAAAGCTTTGCATTGCATTATTTAAATTTGTGCCAGATCAATTTGTAGCAAAATGTTTTTCTTTCACATCTAATTCTATACTTCAAATGTGCTGCAGAGGAAGGTCATGAAATTAAGTGTGTGGGTCACTTCCTGGCAAATTGAGGTCCACCTTAAACAAATTCATGCCCTCGGCACTTTCTTCAACTCTGATTTTCTTTCGCATTCAACTCACTCTTGCAAAGTCAAACGGCGATAGGGAACAGATGATGGGAGCAGGTTTTGGTGAAACTGAACCTGCCCACTGGCAGTGAATTTAGTCATCAACACCACCATCATAAAGGAAGCAATCAGCAAAGAAGAAATTCAGTTCTTGGATACGAGATAAAGCCGACAATGATGAAATGTTTAATTTATAATATTTGATTTAATTTAAATGTTCAATTTCCTTTCATGTTTAATTCTGTACTTTATGTGTTTAAGTGTTTTTTTTTTTTTTTAATTCTGTATTTTATGCGTTCAATTTTTCTTTTTTCACATTTAATGAACAAATCTGAATATTTTTTTTTTGCAGCACCAATTCTTTCAATTTTACTTGTAAAAATCTTATATTTGTTTCAAATATGAGATTATATTACAAAAGTTTAAACATTCTAAATTTTATTATCATCTAATATTTTATCAAATTCTCAAAAAATGCTATCTATTCAAGTTTACATTATGGGAGATGATAGATCAATTTTTAATTATCCAAGCCTTAGGAAAATTAACAACAAAACTGAGAAATTTTTTATTGTGTGATGCATTTTACCCATGAGGATTGCATCAGACTCAGGGAGACAAACGTTATCTCCCTTTGACTAACCCTTTAAAAAGCTAAAAATAGATATATAGATAATGTGAACAGCCCCGGGGAGCATTAGGCATGAAAGTCAAACATTCTCTTTGGTTCCTGGCAGTCAAACTAGAAAGACATACTTATTCAGGTTCGTGACAATCAACATAAGATAAGTACTAAAGATTACTTTTTTTCAGATATCAAATCTTACAAAAACACATACACACCTTGTATGAACATTTCAGATTGTATGAACATTTGCTTTTTTAATGAATCCAATAGCACATTTTCTTGCACAACAAGACTAAAGTGATATTAAAACATATGTTTATATTATGCAAATTATGCATAATCTGAACTGGCAAGTTCTTTGCATTTAGAATCCTAATCTGGGGAGGTTCGGTCTTGTTTTTTTTTAATTTTTTTCTATTCTCTTTTACTGAAAGTTTGTTAACAGTACTTCATTTCAGTTGGAGAGAATGGAAATAAAAAGGAAACTTGTACATAATATCAGGAAGAGGCAGTTGAAATTTCTGTGGCACATAATGAGGAAGGAAGGTTTGGAAAATCTGATATTCACAAGACAGGGAGAGAGACGGGAAATTAACGTGTAACATACTTAATGGGGTTGAGCAAATAGATGGCAGAAATTACAAAAGAAAAAAAATGGGAGAAATAACAAAAAGAAAAAAAAAAAATTATTAAAAAGCTACAAGGACAGGAAGATGTGGAAGGCTCTGATTGCCTACACAGCTCATAAGAGAAGAATACCCTGCTAATAAAAAAAAAAGAAAAAAAGACAAATCGCCTGCTAAAATCTGCCTGTTTGGATTATATTATGTAAATTCAATATTCAATTTTATTGTAAAATACCATCTTCTAGTAACTCCTTAAACATATATAGCATCAAATCTATATAATAAATGTGAAAGTCAATGTGTCACACTTTTTCAACTTTACTCCTAGAGGCCCAACATATCATACCATTTTGGAATCAGGCTGATTGATTTCAATCCTGAAATTTTGGATTCCCAAATTTTCTTTGCTGTGATTGTTTTCGGCAATTTTTTTCAACAAATTTTTTTGTACAATAACAATTTTTATAACAAAATAGCACCATGAAATATAAATAATTGTTTGTAAGGAAAGTAAGGACCTTTGTACTTTCTAATTAAATTAAATGGCGGCAGAAGAATTATTGAACTTTTAAAAGATAAGCTTAAATATGCTATCCTCTACCTTTACAAAAGCCAGATCAGGCCAAAGATGGAGTACCATTGTCAGACCTCACTCTATGGCCTTGTTCAAAAGTGTCTCCAAGGCCTTGTGAGTGACAAATTATTCTCCACCCTTCAAGCTCTCTCCTGCAGGCCTCTCATTCGCAACCACTAATTCCACAAGTGCTTGGATCAAGTACATTCCCAGATCCCATGAAGTCAAACCTTCACAACACAAACATGCCATACCATTTATATAGTAGAAAACCACCCACGTTCCCTCCATATTCCATCAGTGATGAGGAATAAATTCCATTTGAGCAGCTTCTTCCCACGAAGCACTGCCTTGTCGAACCAACTTCCAACAGGATGTTTCCCTGATCACTACAATCTTGTTCAAGGCTAGTGTTAACTGTTATCTTTCAATCCTATTCACACAAATATAATCACATAACCCTCTATCTCAAGTGAACCCTAGGCTTTGTAAAGGGTGAATCATGGTCTTCCTTATAAAATTATCACCCACAAGAAGAAGAATATTAAAGAAAGAATATTATAGGCAAAGGCTTATGTTATTATTTCGACAAATGTCAGTGAGAAGAAAAATATTGAAAATTTCTTTCAACATAATTTCTTACAGTATTGGGAAAAAAGTTATTATTGTTAAGTAACAGTTCACACACACACGTGTGTGTGTGTGTATGTAAAATTTCAGATATAACGGAAATATATCTGTAAAAAGACAATATGAATAAAGACAAAAGAAAACTTATCTTAGCCTACAGCTTATATATATATATATATATATATATATATATATATAATATAACATTGAAGTCAGCACTCAGAGGCAACAGACAGAAAAACTTTTGAACTGTAGTGTATATATATATATATATATATATATATATATATATATATATATATAAAAAAAATAAAAAAAGAAAATAACTGACTCAGAGGGATAATCCTCAAACGTGCCACCATTGACTATCCAAATATTAATCTACACCCAGGTTTCTTCCCAAGATCACCTTTCCTAACAGAATTACTATTCTCCCAAGCAAACGTACACAATTGTATCAAAATTCAAAAGAAAATGGTTGAATCTATCAACACAACAATAAAAACAATATTTCCATACCTGACAGTACTTGACGTAATTTTCAGCTGACAATATGAATACAATAACATTTTCTAAATTCTTCTAGTTGCTAAGGACATTTTGTTTGTTGCTAATATTTCCTTTGTTTTCAATAAATTCATTTTGGTTTTGTCTTGAAAAAGTCCACATTGGATGAAATGCGTTGGCTAATAATACAGTTTTTCTATTGTCTTACTTTTATCTCTGTCTATAAAAGGCTGGATGTGTGTGTGTGTGTGTAACAAATGCACGGCTGCAATTTTTGACAGATTTGCAAATTTAATTTACATGCTTTTGCTCCAAGTTAGCGGGAAGGCCAAGACTGACTTTGCATTTCCCAACTCCCATTATAATGGAAATAATCAATTTTTTCATGCTTCTAACATAAATTTTCATGTAGTTTGCAGCCATTTTCTACTGGCCAGAATGAGAACCAATAGCTGGCTGCCACAAATAGGCAGGAAGATTCTATTGGCCAGTGTGAGAGCCAACAGTTGATTGACACGAATGTTAACTAGCATGCAAAAAATGTAACCGATAGCTGCATTTGTCACAAGTGGGAAAAATTTAAATCTGCATGGCACTTTACTCCAATTGGGTCATTCACTTGCTTAAACTCAACGTTGATTCTGATTTCGCAGAACTGGGTTGGGTGTGAAAAAGTATTTGTTGTTAACATTCTTTTTTCATTCAGTTTTTCCAGTTACAAGTCCTTTTTTAAAGCTGATTGTTTTGTGTTCATTTTGTTTAGTTCTTTTTTCATAACAGATTTAATGTATAGTATAGAGCTTAGAAAAAATTTGCAGTGTGAGATAGGCAAGAAGTCAGTCAAGTGATAGCGATTGCTGTATGAGTCGTACGATTTTTGAATCACAAGGCAAAAATGCTTTTAAGCCAAGCTGATAGTATATTTGTATATATATATATATATATATATATATATATATATATATCATAGTATAGAGAACAAATGAGAAATGTTTATCAATGCAACAAAATTCTGGTATTTTCATTGGTTAATCAGGTTTTACATGCATTTGACTAGTTAAACAACATTAGTACAATTTATGGCATTCTGAATACAAAGAGAGATGATGTGTCCTTTTGAAGCTCCAAGAAATTAATGGATTCCAAGCCTAACTGAAAAAAATGTAAATAATGCTTTAGGTATGTAAGTGCATAATAATTTTATCATTCTGTCAGATTCTGATACATGTGTTTTAGTAATATATTTTAACTTTGCATAATTTTTATCTATAAAAAAATTTTTATATATATATATATATATATATATATATATATATATATATATATATTTGGTTTGTGTGTGTGTTTATATAAAAGGTTTCTGGACAAATTGTCTTCTTACAAAAAAAATGAAAATAACACTTACATCTCATTTAAACAAATATATTTACTAAAATTACACAAAAATATCTTGAAATACTAAAGTGTAAATTTATTCAATAAAATCACCATTGGCTTCAACCACAACCACTGGGCATCTTTGAAATTTTCTGGATGGTCCCTTTGCTTAAGTTGGTGAATGATGGGAAATTCATAAAATTCTTACATTCTTAAATTCATAGATTATAGGTACATAGAAGAAAGAGCATCAGAAAAATTACCATGGAAGTATTTACAGAAAAGTCACAAGATACACTATGCTGGCAGGAAAGAAACTGAAGCCAAGATGCCACATCAGGATCAATAACATTGCAGATTCTTCTTTGGAATTAATAATTAAATCAAAGAATGTATGAATTTTAGTAATTATTAAATCCAGTGGGTGGTCACAAACTTTGATGAGTGAGCGTGCAAGTGAGTAAGTGAGAATATATATATAAAACTACTGTACCCGTGCCATCAAAATTGATGACAAGAAAGAATGTATTATAATATGTATTATATTGTAAGTAATTTTCGTTTAATCCAAGACGATATATTTATGAAAATATGCATGGGAACATGGTGAAATAATAGAGCAATCTTTTTCTTCCCTGATATTCTCATCAAAGGACTGAGATTGATTAATTGATTCATTTTTTTAATGATTTATCAACCCTTTGCAGGTTATTTAAAGTGATAAAAATATTTTAGATTGTAAGAATTTTTGTGAGGAGATAATGATTTAGTGATACATGTCTTACTAATTAACCCATAGTTGAGGGAGTAAAAGTGGATTAATAACTTACGCAACAATATTTGCACATATGTGAGTATAATGAATCCAACTGAAATTGGAACCCAGCTCTTTGATTAACAATTCTAAGCAATTATCTTTTACATCACTTGCACATCCAAGCTTATTGATTTTCCTGATATTCTCAAAATTAACCCATCTAGGTATGTTTCTCAATGTTGCTTAATTTTAGGTTCATATTTATGTTTCATTTATATGGAATAGAAAATCTTTTGAAAAGAAATACATTTGAGAAACCAAAACAAAATCAAATTGTTTCAAATGATTTTCATGTGATCAACATGTCTTGATGAGCAGAACAGATAAATTTAAACTTGCATCTCTCTCATATAAGTAAATAACATAAAATATTGATGACACAATTTACTAGGAATTATTTCAACTCAAAAGACTTTCTGATATTTAAAATGAAAAAATTCTTCCATTTTCCTTTATTCCCATCAATTGTAATGCACATGGATCTAAAAAAAGCCAAAATGTTAAAATAACATCACAGGGCGAAAAGTTCATTTTAGTGTAAGTTGTGGCATACAAGTCAACCTCAAGATTTTTAGCTCAACATTTTGAGTTAGTCTTATACTTATTATATGGGTTGAACAAACATTGGTAGGCTATCAGTGACCTAAAAAAGATTTAACAATTTTTCATACAGAGGACTGAATTTTTTTTTTTTAGGCTACCAATCAATACAATTAATGAATTTTATCCATTTTTTTTTATGAGGTTGGATTTTCCAAGAGGAAAAGAAAATGTCAATACCTTTTCACTGTTAGTAACATCCAAGGGAACAATAAATGCAAATTTTTGTTAACCATTTTGTTAAACAAAATATCACAACAAACTTTATAATTTAATCTTTAAATGCAATGGACTAAAGGTAGAAAATTTACCTAAACATTTATTTTTTTTTTCAGGTTTATATTTCTTGAAAAAATCATGTAAACAAGGTAATTCAGAGCCATTTATAATTTGTGTATCAGTAAAAAAAATAAAAAAAATACTAAAAAATAAACAAAAAAAGTGTAAATATGCATTTTAGTGTTGAAATAATGTCTGATAAATTCTACGTAATTGTACATTGTTAATTTACATTATAAGGATTCAGTTTTTAATGTTATCCCTTTTAGATTAACAATTTTCTAAGCAGTCATTCACATTTTTTTTGTTTACATTACATTGGCCTGTTAGAATTCAGCTTGTTATGTGACATGTAGGGTCATGCTCCATCACAACTGATTACATTTTTAAGGAAAATACATTTTTTTTCCTTCTATTATATTTCATCTTTACAATACACAATTCACTGACAATCATAGCTCTCCCCAATTTCTTGTCCTTTGTAGTTATTAATAACTTTTGTCTTATTGCCATTTTTCCCAGAGCCTGCATTGCCATCCATTTGCTCAAACTCGCCTGTTAGGTTGGGCGTTCCTTTCCTCTGGCCCTCTTACCATCAATTTATCCTGTGAGTAACAAATTTTCCAAGCTCTCTTTACTCATTATGTGCTCCAGAAATTTCAACTGCCTCTTCCTGCTGTTAAGTCTGTCCTTTTTGTTGCTCTTGTTTCCAGAACTTCATTGTTTCTCACATGTTCGGTCCATGGTATTCTCAGCATCCTTCTCTAGGACCATATTTCTGTTGCTTCAAGTCACTTCCTTATCTGTGAGGAGATTGTCCAGCATTTACTGCCATAAAGAATGACTGAGACTACATAATAGTTCAGTATTCTTTTCTTTGTTTCTAATGGTATATTTCTGTTTCTTAATACTTTGCTTAGCTTGTGGAAGGCATGTTTCACTATCTCAATGCGCCTTTGGATTTCTGTGTCAAACTTGTAAATTGTTGCACCGGTTTGATTTTGGTATCTCCAATCTGTAATTTGCATGTTGAACTGTTTCTTTTGCTAACAACCATACATTTAATCTTCATGCAATTGAAGTTTAGTACTTTCTTCTTGCTATTCTTTACTACCTTGGAATTTTGTAGTTTCCTTTCTGTATCTGCTATCAACACTGTGTCATCTGCATATCTTATGTTGCTAAGACTGTGACTTAGTAGGACATCTAATTCTCTCAGAATGGTCTCATTGTATAGTCTGAAAAGGTCTGGTGAAAAACACATCCTTGTTTTACACCACATTTTATTTTTGTATATTTACTGAATTTATTTTCGGGCCCTATGCAGGTGGCTTGCTGCTAGTATAAGTTCATTGACATACTTTCCCATTACTTGAGGACTACCAGCAATAGCAACAACTAAAATGAATAGTACATGTAACTTGAAGAGAAAATAATAACATAATCAAGATGTCAACATTCCACAAATAGAAGGTTCAGAAGGAAATCCCTATCAATATTGGAAAGAGTGATAAAAGTGACTGGACTTGAGAAACATGTTTTCCTAAAAAACAGAAAGATTTTATAAATTTCAACCGAAACCAATATTGGTTGCTCAGTTAATTAATGCCAAATGTTTCCTTATTTACATTATTCAGACTATTGTCCTCATCTTTGTCGCCATATTTATTACAAGATTTTAGCTGTTGTATACTCCAGCCTTCTTCAGGTGGTTGGAAGGTCGAACTGAACTCTTTATTTCGCTCACTGGGGTAGACTGTTCCATGTGCCACGTTTAATGGATGTCAGTTATCAGTTATCTCCTGTTAATTCCTCTCTGAAAGTTCTCCACTGCCTTAGCCAGGTATTGAATTCACACTCTTTCGGTCCTGTCACTGGATCTAACTAACACCTTTATCCACTATGCCATGTGTCCTTGAGGACATCTGTGTATGAATTTCTGGGGTATTATATACCTAAAAAAAAAAAAAAAAAAAAAAAAAGGTTGCTGAAGACATTAGGTTTATAATATCATACAACGGCCGAAAGATTGTAATAAACATGGCAACAAAGATGAGGACAATAGTCCAAATGTAAATAATGTACATAATACCTCATCTCAGAAATATAGAAAATCTTTCCTTGTTGGGAAATGGCTAATATTACCATTGTCATTATCAGACACTTTTGCATAATCTATAGAATATAGGTATGCATCCTTTTGCATTTTTATTGTATCTTTCTGATACCATTCTGAGCATGAATAATGCATTAATTACTTAAAAAAAAAAAAAAAATGCCCATAAAGAGTGCATGCACTTTCCCACAATATGAAACAAAACTTATGTACCTCTTTTTAACCCAAGTTATAAATGAAGGTTAAAGGGCTTAAATTTAGATGTAATATTTATCTCATTGAATGAAAAGTGTCAGGAATTAGCCAATCGGAGGGTGTCATCTTTTCTCAAGACAATATGATTGCAAACCTGGTTGAAATTGAAATGGTTTGACTGGAATATCGTACTACGACTTCTGTACTCACCTGATGTTGCACCTTTCGACTGTGAATTATTTCCTTGATTAAAAAGATTCTCTTATTGGGAAAATTTCTTAACAGGTGAGCGACTATTGACGATTCAATTTTGCAAGCTTTGATGGAAATGTCAATTAGCATTACGGTACATTTTACACGTCATCGAGCCTGCCACTTCTGCATTAAAGTTAATGAAATTTAGTCATGACTTACCTGTTAAATAGATTTTAGATAAGCAAAGAGCATTTAGTTACCTGTCATCAAATTTTGCATCAATTGCAGCATTTTTGGCTGTGCACTTTGATTTCTTTTGCAACCCTTTTACCTCAATGGTCACTACTACTTTTCCATTGGTTTCCTCAGAATCTGGAACAAAAAAGGAACAACTCATTCTGGTTTTAGGTCATTTATGCAATCAAAAAAACAAATAAAAAAAATAAAAAATTAAAAAAATCTGTTTTCTTAAAAATTATAGACTTATATGTTTGCACCTACTTGGAAAAAAATAATTAAATATTTTCTTAGGGAACAAAATTTTATTTTAGCAATGAAAACAGACATTTTTTATTTATTTCACTCTCAATAGTAAGTCTGATCAGTTCGATAAGATCAAGTTGACGACTGCTCTCAAAAATAACATCCAGTATGTTGCTGAGGGGAACAAATGGCGAGTCAATTTTAATGTCGCCAAAACAAAACTGTTCTCTATTAATCATCTGAGAGACTCCTTTCCGCCTACCATCAGCATGGCTGATGCTAACCTCCAAGAAAGTAACTCATTATGCTTTCTCAAGCTAACATTTTCAGCTGACATAAAGTGGAAAAACTATACTGAATACATTTCTAGGTCTGCTCTTAAGGTGGTTTGCTACACAATTTTTCTCTCCAGAATCTATCTATAAGTATACCATTCATCCAGGTTTTGAATATAGCTGCCACATATGGTCTGCTGCTCCGGCTACATATTTAGAGATTCTTGATAAAATCCAAAGAAAAGTCAGCAATATTATTGGTCCTGACCTGGTGTCTTGGTTTCAGTTACTCTGCCACCACTGTAAAGTTGTTTTCTTGTACCTTTTCTGTAAATACTTTAATGGCAATTTTTTGAATGAGCTCTTTACTATGGTACATAACCTTTAAGTGCAGTACTAGATTGGTAACAAGGTCTCATGAATTTACAGTTGAGTTGGTTGGATGTAGCCGTAAGTTTTATGCCAAGAGTTTCTTTTCTCACATGTTGAACACTTTTCCGGCTCCATATTCTCCAGTCAAATTTGATCTTCAAAAATTTAAAAGCAATGTCAGTCGTTATCTTTCTGTCTTCCCAGTTACTCTTCTATTGTTCTTGCACCTTAATAATGGTTCTATTTTCTTTCAAATCCAGTAACCCTTTGTGCCTTAGTAGCTTTACTGCCATGCATGAGATGGACCCAATTAAAAAGAGACAAAAGCAGTAAGAGAAAAAAACAACTTATAATTACCTTACATGGCAATTTAAAAATTAAGAAAAAAAAAAAAAAAAAAAAAAAAAAAAAGAGTGGTTTTTGTTCCTTACTAGATCAAGCTCTGAAGAGTGAAGAATGAAAACGGGTAGCTTTTTTCCTTCTCTTTCATTCTTTTTGCTATCTATGGTAATTATTAACTTGTTTTTTTGTCATTGGTCTTGGATAAAAAAAAAAAAAAACATCTGTTTTAATGGCTATAAATTCACTAATGACCAATATTATATTCAGCACTGATTCCAGAGTTTTATAGATGAACCTTTTTTCAATTGTTTGGTCCACTTATCAGGAGGTATCAGCAACTGACTACCAATTTTCTCATTTATGTTATTTTTTATATTAGGTTAAAATATAATTTATGCGATTTTTATTGGTGTTAGGTACATTTGTTTTTTTGTGTGCACACCTATGTGTGTGTGTGTGTGTGTGTGTGTGTGTGTGTGCAGACCTGTACATGTGTGTATGTGCAAAACTTTCCAAATTTCAAGTTTTTATTCTGTAATTGTTTTCACAAACATCCGATGATATTAATCGTTATCGGAAAATTAAAACACATATCAAATAATTATAATACCTATAAAAGTATTTAACATAATTTATGTGCCTTCACATAAGACAACTTTTTTTTTTTTTAATTTTTAACTGTACCAAAAAACTGTCCCATGACTAATAGAGCTGTATTGTGGTAGTCTAGGATGTTAGATGAGCCCGAGTCCACTAGGCATAAAAAAATGTTACAAGTAATAGAATATTAAAAATAAGTGAAATTATAGTAAATTGTGTTTCTGTTCAGTCAGTTACCACATTTCTAGTCACAACTCCCCATATTTCTGCTGTAATTGTGGTTCATGGTGACATATCAAGGCAAAACAGTGCAAGAGCTTATCAGTTCCTTTTGCATTCTTTTGGAGTTGTTGAAGTTACCTTTCAGAACTTCTTCCACCCACTGGTAAAGGTATTAACATCTGAGACAGGTTCCCCCACTCAGCTTGGTTACCATCTAATGGTTGCTTGGCACAAGTAGGTTGGGTAGAGGCGTTTCCGTTCACAGGTCAGGTTGGAAAGTCCTCTGGGCTACCCTCACACAGTTTAGCTGGCTGGTCTGCTTTGTCCTGGGAGCCCATGCAACTTCTTGGTACCATATGTCAGAGTTGGTTGTAAGCCATGGACCAGTACAGTTCTGCATCTCAATTCACCTGAGTAAAGCAAGGTCAACTGCTTTGCTGCAAAGTTACTACCACTGACGATACACCAGTTAAATTTTGCCACTAATGATAAAATATTGAAAACATGCCAAATCATTATTACTCATAGTTTTAACAAGGCCAATTGGCTTTGTTTATATGTAAAAATGTGCCAGTATTACTTTTCTGCTTTGGCAAATTTAATTTAGTTTTCTGTGATGGTTAAAGTTATTAAATATGATTTCATACTTTATTCCAGTATACTGCTACAATATGCTGTATTTGCATGCAAAAATATCATACATTTTCCTACAAAATCAGTTTAAAAGAAATTTCAATAAATGAAACATACTAAACAGATTTTCCACAAAATATCTTCATAATATTGGGGAGGGGGTTTTATGTGAGGGTCTGTTATGTGAAGGCAAATATGGTACTTGAATTTGACATGGTCAAGATCTGTCAATCCTCCACATGACATTACTTACACGATACATTATAAAAAAATTTTTTTAAAAAAATGGCAGGATGAAGCTTACAGACTCCTATGATACTAACAACATTTAGTTCCTGATAATGAGTGAGATAGAAAGTATTTGGACAAAAAGAGAACAATGACATGAATTTGGGACAGTTTAACTGCAATTCTGATCCAGATATGCAGCACCTTATTCAAAAGTTGGAAAAAATACAATAATAAGTATTAAACAGACAAACCTCAATATACCTGGTTGAATATACAGATCACGACATCTATTAGAAAGATGAAATTTAAATTTTTACTATTGCATTATTCCAAAATTTTAATACATCAGCAGATAACTATTAATGTCAACAACTGAGCACAAATAGTTACTAATTAGAAAGATTAGTAATTAATATATAATCTTATCCATAACTACATGTACAATAATGTTGCTTTTGATAAAAGTAAAAAGAAAATTACCATAAATACGTAAAAAATGCGAATATTGTCGATAGTTATTTGACGTCGACTTTATTTTAACATTAATAATGCATATTCAGAATTTTTTTTTTTTCTGTATTTTTCTTTCATACTGTCGGATTTATATCCATATATTTGCTTACATATATATATATATATATATATATATATATATATATATATATATATATGTATGGAGACTGATGCCAACACTATATAATGGCAATCTGTTTTGAATGGCCTGAAGATTATGTTCAGGCATGAAGCAGACTGCTTCCACTCAGTGCAGACCTCATTCTCCACTTTATATAATGGCTGGCTACTCATTTCTGAATACATCTGTCTGCCAGGGTGGTTATCAATAGCCCATGATAAATGCCTGTTCAACCCACCACAGCCCTGGCATTCACACTGCAACTATGTTGAGCAGACTTGTTACAGTTTCTGAAAGAGGGCACATAATTTAGTGTGACAAATTTTTGGAACAAAATCAACATGTTCAAACACTTGATCATGATAGATGTATTTTTTTTTTTTTTTTTTTTTATTTAGATTGAGGGTCACACTGTACAAGGCTTGGGAGCCACTCAAGTTACAGTTTATGCAGACAAGTGGGGAAGATAACGGTTACTCCCAGACTTGATTGAGAAAGCATCTTCTTGGGAGTTGGTTCCACAGAGCAGTAGTTCACAAGAAGCTGCTTGAGTTGAACATTCTTTTCAAGAATGGATTAAAAGGGAATGAAGGTGGTTTGCTACAATATGTGTAGCATGGTGGGTCCTAGCCCTGAATGTTAGAACTGCTGGAACTAAGGAATTCATTCACTGATTGAGAAAAGGGAATTTTTATTTCCTGCTGGTGCTTTAATGCATTGCTCTTTGTAAGAATTGACAGCTATGGCAGCCAGTATGGCGTTTATATAGCATGTATATAATGTGTTAAAAATTCCCTTTCTCTGTTGTGCACCAATAGCCTAGGGGTAAGACTCTGGCTGATGTCAAATTGGTTGTGTTTTGTTCTTGACTTGAAGCAATGTGATGTCTAGTCACACTGAGAGCTGCGATGCAGCAAATAAAAGCTGTCTGTTGATGACATGTATGTATATATATATATATATATATATATATATATATATATTGTGATCACATGTTTGTGCATACTGGACTTGTTGAAATGTGTTGACTTCAGTGTCTACTTAAAAATATATATATATATACACACATAAACATACACACAATCATTGAGCATGACAAAAAAAGAATATTTTCGAAGTTTTCTTATATAGTAAACAATGTTAAGGTAAACACACTTTGTAAATACATTATTCAAAAATAGCATTAAATGTAAAGAAATGTTCCAACTTATCTTTCTAAAGGAGAGTATCACAAAAATTATATCCACTTGTCAGTGTTTAAATAGTAAAAATCAAAATTTTAAATCCAATCTTATCTAATAGTAATCATTTTAGCGATATATACATGTCAATAAATTCAACTAAATTATATAACCCAGTGTTTCTCACCATTTTTCTTCTTACATCAGGGTGCACTTATCGAATAACAAAAAGTCTGGGGTGCACTTTAAAATTTAATAAAGAAAAAATAGTCATGAAATTTGAAAATAGAAAAAATAAAGAAGTCCCCTGAAATAAGCATTTATTTTTAAGACATTACATTGATTCAAGGGTGTCTCTAGCTTTTTGAAAATAAAGACTTTTTTTTTTTTAAATATAAAAATAATTCATAAATTACTCTTCTGTTAACCGGGGGCACCCCTGATTAGTTTTCAGGGCACACTGAAACTCTGATATAAAGTAACAGCCAATTAAATAAAGTCTGTGATAGAATTTTGCAATGCCTCTGTTAAAATATGAAAATAAATTCAATTGTATGGTGGAGTAATGGACAGCGGCTCGGATTGCAGAATTGTAAAGCCGAGTTTGAATTCCAATCGAATCCATTACATTCACTTACATGCTAATACCCTTGGGAAGGTATGAATTCTCTTCTCCCCCCACCTAGCTATGGTTATATAGTAGGATAGACCAGGTTCTATAGCCTTGGATGGCAACTGGTCTAATGCGGAAAGAAATGGCAACCTGCTGCAGGAAAACATCTGCCTCATCAGTCATGTATCAAAAGATACATTATTGCCTAAGTGTGTATCACTAACTAACACTTGTAGAAGAACTAAAATTTTGGGGCGCACTTTCAATAAGGAAAAATTAATCGTGAAATTTGAAAATAGGAAACTAATAAAGAAGTCTCCTGAAATAAACATTTATTTTGAGGACATTACATTGTATATTTAAGTGTGTTTATGGGAAAACTGTGCTTGATGCATCTTGGTAACTTTTGAATAGGCCTTGTATGTTATTCCTTGAGGAAGGGAAAGAGGAAAGGTTTATCTCCTTCCTTATTAAATATTAAGCAATTTAACATCTAGTTTAAAATATCAAATGACAAAGAAATGACTTAAACATGGAAGCTATGTGTTTAGTGTCGCTAAGCTTTTTTTTTTATAAATAAAGATTTTTAAATATAAAAATAATTTATAAATTGCTCTTCTGTTAACTTGAAGAGCACCTGGTTAACTTTCAGTGCACCCAGGTACGCCGGTTGAGAAATTCTGACCTAAACCTTTTAATCTGTGAAACTTGAAGTTGATGGGTATTAACCTTTAGCATTCTGCACTGTTAATATTACTTCCTTTTCCACTGCATTCTTTTCAAGGCCTGCAGTATCCTTATTGATAATTTCCCTCAAACTTGTTTTCTGATGCCATAGCAGGATATGACAATTCAACTATGAAATTCAAACACTCTATTGTTCAGGGATCAGTGGCAGAATAAAATTTTTGTACAGCAACTGAAGTCACAGAGTATACAGGTTAATTTGAAAAGGAATGATGCAGACTAGCACAGAATTTGAACTCAATGCAGCAACTGGAAACCACTAAGCTGATAACCGTTATACTAATCTTTGCTTTTTTGACTAGCAGACATAAACATATCCAATCTTACATGCACAAATACTGAAAAAGTGAAACCTTGTTTCCTGTATAGTATTTGCTTCTTGCATTGGCAAGTTGAAATTCCAGCTACCTACGGACTCACTTAAATCTTTATTTTTTTCTGATGCAGGCCCTTGTTATAACTGCTGTTATAGCAAAATAATCAAGTAGAAGATTAAATATTATTATTTAAACCTTTACTTTTGGTAATACCGACATGTAACCAGCGGATGGAAGGAGATTGAATAGAGCTGTGATTTGCACGTGTGTTTAAGTGTAAGCCTTTGTTCTAGTCCTGTCTAGGGAAAACTCCTCCATCAAGGCCGATAACTCCGTACGGTTATCTCCCTTAGTTGGCTTCACCATAGACGTTCTCAAAGTTTTTACACTATTTACATTGTTAAAACTTGTCCTCACAATGTTTCAGCCCTTGTACACTCTGGCCTTCTTCTGGTGATCGGCATTTCGAACCGAACCCTTTATTTCGTCCACTGGGTAGATTGTTCTAGTTCCACGTACCATGCCTCTTCCGAATATCTCCGTCTCGGTTATTTAGTAACTCACTCTCCAAGTTTTTGTTCATTTTTGCTGTGGATCAAGTCACTGGATTATTTCAACCAACGCTTTTATCCACTGGGCCTCGAGTCTCGAGGACACGTATGAATTCTTGGGACTTAAACTTAATGTCTCAGTAATATTTTTTTTTAAAACTAGAGCTCATATTACAATATTAGTGTTTTTCTCTAGCACTCCGTATTACTGGTTCCCATATTGTATTCATGTCTATGCTGGGTCGGCTTAGGAGATTTATGAGGCCTAGCATAGGCACTGATTCCTTCTTCGTATTTTCAGTTTAAAATTCCAATCACCTGAAGAAGGCCAGACCATACAATGTCCAATGTTGTGTGTGAATAGGATGAGGACAGCAAAAATGTGATTACTACTGAGTAGTGAGTTCAATCCTGGATGGGTTCCCAATGATTAACCTAGTGACATATGTCTAAGATACGCTTAGAAAATTGCAGTAAGACAGATTGGTTATCCAAGCATGTTTCCATATTTATTTTAGATGCGCGCGCACACTGAGTGATAGGTATTGACAGCCATTATTAGTGTGTTAGTGTGTGTTTTTTTTTAGGGGGGGAACTTCCAGCTGTCACCATCAATTGTTAAAAATGAAGTTCGTAACTTTATGAGTGCTGCTGAAAAAAAAAAAAAATGGACACCATTTCTCCAACAACTGACACAAAAACCAGACGTCAGATTTTTTATTTTTTAAAGCCGGGCTAAGAATTTATCAGCACACTCACGAGGAATGATAATTTTTAAAAAATTAAGCCATAATTCTGCTTTCAGTCAGTAAAATTTTATTCTATTTTATTTTATTTTTTTACAAATATTAGCGACGATTCTAAGTTTCCTTTCATTCCATCATAATGGAAACATCTTGACTTTCTGCATGTAAGTTTCCAAAGTTTGTTCGTCGCTGGATGCCCTACGAATGTAGCCTGTCAATTTTAGCACGTTGAACGCCGGAAAAGTCATTTCTGAATTCAAACATCAACTTTAATATCCAAAATAGGCAAGAAATATGTTTTGAGTGTTAGTGCTTTCTTTCAGTATGGAAAGAGAACATGCAGGCAATGTGTTCAGTTTAAAAATTAGTTTCACGAAAAAAATTTCTTTTAAAAACGATTAAATGAGCATTGCAGTATTTTTTTAAGGATTGTCGAAGTAAACACGGATGTTAATGATGCAAGCAAAAAGTCTTTTTCCTTTTCTTAAACTAAATTTATTAAAGATGAATGAAAACGGATAAGAAAGAAATATGTAAAAAAAAATCCACAAAATTGCAAAAGATACTCGGGTGAACTTAAAAAAAAAAGTATTTTATTTAACAATTTGGCAAAAAAAAAGTTTATATTTTTCCGCAAAGGTACGTCGACGAATTCGTTGAAAGAAAAAAAAAAACAGCTAATGATGAAAAAGCCCCAAACTTAATAAAAAAAAAAGTTTTATCGTCAAAATGTTTGTAATTATTAAGAGGAAAGGTCAAAGTATTTTTCTTATTTTATTAAATTTTTTTGAACCTTTCTAAATTTTAGCTTTTACTTTTGTGTCAGCCTAATATTTTTTATTGGGTTGGTGCATAATTATCAGGCGTTTTCTTTTAAAACAATATTTATGAAATAAGAAACATAACAATAACATTTTTAAATGATTATTCCAGTCCGTATGATTATCGACACGTATTTTTTATAACCTGAAAATGAAATATTTTTATTAAAAAAGTAAACAAAACAACAATTTTTATTAACAAATAACTCGTCTACAAAAACGCCTGATAATTATGCACCAACCCATTGGTGTTTTTTAGCGCTTTATTCCGGTAAAATAAAAATATTACAAAAAAAAAAAAATTTGGAAGTAATTCACCAGATATGTGAGAAAAGAATTACCTGGAGTTTAGAATTTTTTTTTTTTTTATTTAACATAAATTTAAATGTATATTCTTCAAACTTGAAATGAAACGGTAAAAAAATATAGAAATTCCGGAACGAAAAACTACTACTGCCAGGAAAACATTTTTTTTTTTTTTTTTAAATTAAATTGAATATATGAGCCGGGTTATTAATTGTCCCCCAAAATAAAATCTTTTCTTTCTCTCTCCAAAATAAAACAAACATTTCTCTATAAGGAAAATAACAAAACTGCAAGCAATCTGTCATTTTGAATAAAGAGTCGCGTCCGTAGTCGATTTCTTTTTTTTAATTCTAAGTTGAGGTGATCTTTTTCATCACTTTCATATTTCTCTGTTGTCTAAACAGAATTCCATTTTACACTTATATATATAAAAAAAAAAAAAAACGGAAGTAATAAAAACTTACAGTAAGGTGGTAGTTTATACTGAATATTGGAATCCATTTGTAGCGATTGATTAATTTAAAAACAAATTTCTGGTGTTGAGGAGAAAAATTCTCGCTGAAAATAAGTCCGGATGGTTATTCTGTGTGGGTGGGTGCCGATTACTGTCTTGTTACCGCCTGAGTTAAGGGCAAGGTTGCCAGATTAGAAAAAAATTAAATGTGTGACTCTCAACACACCCAGACCAATTATAAACGGAGAGATCAAAACATAAGCAAAGATTTTAGGTTGCGAGTAAAAATTAAAAGTAAAAAAGTCATTTGAAAATTACTTAAAATACAAACTAAGATAAAGAAATTCTGTAAAACTGAAATCCTTTTTGAAAATCAGACAGCATAGAAATATTATAAACATCAGTTTTTTGTTTTGTGTGTGTGTGTGAAACCGAAACTTCTAGCTAGCAGCACTAGTTTCATCGTTATATTTGTGGAATTGTTGGGATTGCTATGGGTTTGTATTTGGTATCAGAAGGTTTTTATTTTTAGATGGTTAGCCTACGCCGTACGGGCATGTTCAAAATATTTATTCGCAACAATAGATAGGCATTCATAAAAAAAACGAATCAATCAACAGGCAAGTGAGTAAAGAACACCGATTTCAGATTTCAATAGCATAATGCATTTATGTACAAATATAGAATTTTGAGAATAAAATTGATTTGAACTTAAATGGACAAATGAAAATAGGTGTATTTGGCTGTGTAGAATATTATTGTGAATGTTTGAAGATGTTTGCACTTGCTATTCAGATTTGTTCACAGAATTAAACTAAGTGTCCAGTTACGACGTACTAAATTGTCCTTTGTGCTAGTTCAGTTATTAGTGTGTGTGCGTAAGTATGTTTGTATAATTGGCAGGAGTTGCGTACCTTTAGTTGTGTGTGAATTTGATTTTTTGTTTACTAATACTTATTAAGTAGTGAGAAGAAAATGTCACTTTTCAAAGTATTGTAAGTGATGTTCTTGAGAGAGATAGAGTGTGTTTGTGGATTGTTGAGTCATATTTTGCGCGGCAAAGTCCTAGTTGGTCAGAGTTTTGACTTGCGTGGGTCAGTCTGGTATCTCTCTAGGAATGTAGATCTGACTGGTGAACTGGACTGAAATTCGTCCTTTTAGGCTATGGGCCAGAGGCCAAAAAAAGGCTTACATTTTGAGTTCGTGGACATTTTATTCATATGAGAAAATTTCAAGTGTTTCTAGGAGTATTTTCAAATGATTTCAAATCTGAAGAGATCTCCAGGCTAATGTGCTGCTTCAGAGAAGGGGAGATAATACAGGGTGTGTCTTTTACGGAAAAAGTTAATTTTCATGGTTTACTTCATGTAAAATGAACTTTAAATAAGTTTTTTAGCACATTTAAGTGTAACAACAAGAAGCTGATATATCTATGCTCTTATATCATGTGTTAATTTATTTAATCAGGAATTTTCAGCAAATAAAATGACTTGCATAAAGCCATAACAATGAAAACGTTACTTTCTATTGTCGTGTGAGTTTCTCAAATTCGAATAACATCGTAAAACATTGCAATGTACATTAATTTGATTAAAAAAAACACATGAAAAACCTTTATATATGTTTCCAAATCTTGTGCCTTCCAAAAATCATAGTTGGAAGAACTGTTTTCAAATACTTCCGGTGATTGACTTTTCTTCATTTTGGACTGCCATTTACTTCTTGATGTAATTTTGTCACACATACACATTGGCTGATATAGAAATCTTAATGTTTAGACTAACTTTGACTATATATATAAAAAAAATATTGTAATAAGAGTTTTTTTTTCAGTTATGTTGAAATAATTGTTATCAAGTAATACATTTATAAAAGGAATTGAAAAATAATTGATTGTCCTCTAATCCTGCAAGCTCATCTTATCATTCGCCCTCTGAGGAGTAAGAATCTTCTATTTCATTAATCTGCTGCACTTCATTATTTTTTTTAAGTACAATAAAACAATCTATACACTGGCAAAGGTCGGTAGAAGGCAGTGTTTGACGAACACAAGAACAACGCCTGGAGTTACAGCTGTTCTTCTTACAATTACACTTTACTAAGTTCATCAAGGCAGATGGAGTTTTAGGAAGGCTGCTCCAATGAACAACGAGTTTTTGATCTTCACATTTCCAGCCATGATTCGTTGCAGAAGGAGCATTAATATTAATGTGAAGACATTGTCGCTAAATGACAGTCTGGTAATTTGCCCTTTCTGCATGTAACCGTAAACTATTTTGGCAAGGTGGTAGAGTATTATTCAATTTTCCAGACATATGAAAAATATTAAAATGAGCAGTATTTACAGAAGAAACCTTTCTATGTCCAAATAGACAGCACACAAATTTTTCTAGTTGCTGGAACAAATCATCTGTCAGGTGCCAGTTGCAGCCTAAAAGTGTGAAAGTTTGAAGAAATTCCTCTGTTTCTTTCATTAACTCAAAGGGTTTTATTTTACCCTTTCCCTTAAAGCAGCTAACAGTATCACAGCCAGTGAATGCATGCAAAGAAAGTAAGGCACTTGAAAGAGCAGGTCCACATTTCTTTGCAACTGATTTAATAGAGATCAAACAAGGTGATCGGTTGGTATTAGTAGCCCTATATAAATCACAGCTTAATTCATTTTGATGAGCAAGGCAAAGAAGAAAAACATCCGTATCTGGAGTCTTAATGATAATGGAAGGGAAAACAGTTGATGCATGCTTTGCATGAAGCAAAAGAAGGATATCGGCTTCTTCATGGTCAGTTGTTAATTCTGGCAAAGTTTCTGTGATTACTTCATTTGTGTCATTATGAGGACACAGCATGAAACATTCTTGGCTAAATGAAGCAATCACAGTTTTTCCATGAAATTCTTCTGCTGGCAATTTTTTCCAATGTATCAACATAAATGAGGGATTCTTTATTTTCACAAGACATGAGGAATTTTCGAAATTGTACCGGTGTTTTCTGTCTTTCATTCAGAGCACATAACAGGTGGCATGAAGTAATCAAACAGCGTCTTCTTTCAGAGTCTTTAATACTCCATGGATTGTACTTATCACAGACAAAGCCAACTCTTGATGACATATAAGTAGAAGCAAGCTTGATTACATATCTAAAAACATAAATATTTAGCTCACCAAACCTTGATGGAACATGGTCTGCAAGCTGTTGTATTACTGCCATTCCATCTAATATCAATGCTGCATTTTTTGGAATATTGTTAATTTTCATATCATGAAACTTTACAAGAAAATAATGAAATAATGCAGCTTTGTTGGTACGCTGCAAAGAACCATCAATGTTACTTAGGCTAGATGGGAACTCTGAAAGTCAATGTGAAAAAATTTCTTCCGGGTCAACTTTTCGCGTTCTTGCTACTATAAGAAGCCTAGTGAGAAGGTCTTTATCTGCTTTCAAGCAATCTGCATCCTTCTTGCTCTTTTGTTGTGAATGCTTTTTCTGAAGATCACTAAAAGTTTTTATCTTCATTGATTTTAATGGTGCATTCAACTATACATTTTTCAAAATTAGTCGTTGTTGAACAAACTGATTAGAAATATTACAGCCTTGTTCATGTGCTGTCAAAATGTCATCTTTAATTTCAGAAGATGCTACTTCGCCGGATGCAATGTTAATTAATTCTTTTTCACAATATGCAAATGGATTTTGCATAGACTCAATTGTCTGCATGACACTCTGAATATCTGCTTCATCCTTTTGATATCGAGAACTACTCAGGTCTTTTTTATTATGGCAGCCCTCTCCTTTTCCAGCCATTTCAGTACAGTTTTTAGAGATTTGAGCACGTTGATTAAAAGATAAAATCGAACGATACATTGTCATTATTTGAGAATCCAATCTGCCCACCTATGGTCTTGCTATCTCTATTCATTGTCTGTTGAATCGTCTGGTCCATTGCCGTCTAACTAAAAGGGTACTGGTTTTGTTGCTGAACTACAAAATCCCCAGCAGCAAGATGCTTTGCTATTGCAGGGTGGGTATCTGGAAAAGCAAGCATCTCATAGATATAAACAGGAAAATATCTAGCATAATTCAAATGGTCATATGCAAAATACCAAGGTACCATTTCTGCTGCTGATTTAAGGTGAAGGGCCCAATTTCCTGTTCGTGTAGCACGAATAAAATTAAAAAAACAAATCTGCCATATTCAAGTAACTCATCCAAAATGCAAAAGTTGGAAATTGGCTGCATCTCTCTTGAATAAATAAGGATAGTTTGCTTTCAAACTCTTTAAAATCATTTGATGTGCAGAGATCTTGGAATTGTGTTTTGGGAAAAGCATAATATAAATTTTTAGACAATGCAATGAATTTAGCTTTTTCTTCTTCACTTTGTGTTTCAATAAAAATAGATAGGACTTTCCTCCTTAAGGCTTCAGACATAATTTTTATGACTCTGACACTTCGATTATAGTGCCTGCCTTTCATGACTCAAGGTAGTGATCCTTGTGCCACTGTTCCAGCTTCAAGTAGGACATCGGCTAGCCCCGAATCTTCAAAGCGATTTTCCAATGACACTGAGAAACGACATGCAGGTGTGAAACTCACCAAGTCTGACAACTGTTTTTTGCATATACATGGCATCATTCCAACGTACTTGTTGTGCTTTAGCATAAAATGCAAAATCAAATGTTGATACAATACATTCAGTTACAAGCTCATCAGCAATAGCAAGACTTTTCAAAAATACTGCATTCACAGTACTTAGTTGAGTTGGGTTACCATTGACCACAGGCAAATATCTAATATTGCTTTTTGGTGGTATTTGGTCCTGTAATAAAAGAATATTGAAACCTGTCCAACCTGGAATTGGAGTAGTGTTTTGGTTGTCACTTTCACAGTGCATATTGATCATGGTCATAGTCAAATAAGTAATCCTTGTTTTGGTCTCACAAAATGATTTAAATAAAGGAAAGGGCCTACTCTTTTTGCCGCATAATATTCTGGTATGGGCGCTTCATTTAGCATCACACTGCGCTTCTTACTCCTGATCATTTGGGGCTGGTCTTTTTCTATTGCGACATCTTCAATATGTGATAAGTGATCAGAAGTTAGCTGCTGCACTATGATCCCATTTGTATTATGGGTTGTTCCCTTACCACTCAGAGTTTCTTCTCCAAAGTCATTATTATCCCAGACTAAATGTGTAAAAGTTTTCTTTTTAAAACCCTCTGGAATGTTACTTTTTGATAGTTGTTGTTCAGCCAAAGCCGTATCCAGTTCTAGAGTTGTGCTGTGGCTTATAGAGTGCCCAAACCCATTTAAATGCTTATAAGTTTTGACTGGCCAGTCCAGTGTCGAACAACCATTCCCAGTGCATAATGCTTTGGTAAAAACAAATTTCCTCTGTGAGAAAGGTTCAGAATATCTTGTGCTATGGCAAGTAGCTTTCTCTTATCTTTCTCAGACACAGTAATAAATCCATTATTCATTTCAACTTCATCAGAAAGACCACACATCAATGCCAATGCATTAAAAAGTTCTACAGGCATTATCTTCATAGCACATTCTGTAGTTACACTATTGCTCTTAGGAGTCCAAGATGTTGGTGATTCCACAGAAATAATCTGATTTCTTAAATACATGCTAGCATGATACAAATTGTACCTATTGTTTACATCGCCATCAAAATGTATTGCACAAATATTCGGGGAATTCATTTTCGCTGTATTTTAAAATTTTTGAATTTAAGGGAGATAACTACTAGCCTAGAAACGTCATATTTACTGAATTATTACCTCCCTTAATCGATTTTTTATGCTCAAATTTACCATTTTTCAATTTAAAATGCAATTTATAAAAAATGCGCAATTTTCACCTGGAGAACTTTTTAGATTTACTCTACGGCATCGAAACTCCCGAAATCAAGTAAAATTTTTTCATATAAATTTTATGTCCACGGAATGAAACGAAAATCAACCGTGGTCTATAGCCTATTTTATTTGATTTGGGAAACCAAAGTAGGCTCCCAGTGGCCTGGCAGGAAAACAGATTTTGACCATGGATACACATTCTAGGGTCGTCTCGACCAATAACAAGCCGAGTTTCACAATGTGGGGTGTTGATTGGTCAACGCTAATTCTTATAGAAGAGTCTATTTTTAACGGGGGTGAGTAGACAAACATTGATGATTCTATAGAATCTTCCACAATAAACCAGCCTTACCTATTTTTAGGAAATGCTCTCTTCCTATCTGGCAAGTAAAATTCTACTTTCATACAATATAACAAGTATTCATTGGTCAATCACCTCCAATCTAGCTTGCTGATTGGTCAGTTCCGACCAATGAAACCGCCTGCACGCGACCAATCTGTTTTCCCGCTCATATGCTAGGAGCCACTTGACCATTATATAAACCGAACACGTATGAACCTTTTGAGTAGTAGTTACCAAGTGCCAAGATGTAACCTTCACAGACTCCCGTCTTAGTCATTGCTGGCCTGACGTTAAAGACAATTACCAACATTCACGAACTCTGAAATCACTCCTGAACTTTTACCAACTTTGCAAACTCACAATTCCAAACTTTCTTAATATGAACTCCGGTACAACTAATACCTAATCAAAGGGACACGACTCTGTCCTACCTTTTTCAGTTCGCATTCATGTGCATCAAACATTAATAAATCTAATTGTTATGTTTTGGAATCATTCAGTTTAGTTTTGTATTTTATTCTATGTGCTATTTACGTCAAGTATAAATTGCATTGCTTTCACGCATTGTCCTTAATCTCATCTTTCTTAGCCATTACACATATTGGTAACACGTACTACTACAAATGGCAACCCCGGCGTTCGTCGTAGGACCAAAACATATACATCTATATATATTGGAGATGATCCCACCTCGCGTCTATTGTCTATGTCCATTGTAAAATTGCTTTGTTTAATACATACATACATATATATATATATATATATATATATATATATATATATATATATATATATATATATATATCGGTCTTGTTTGTCTTTCATTTTCGGTTGGACACAACTAAAGTCCGCCATTTTTCTTGTAACTAGACCTTCTTCTAGCAGGAAATATAAACGCACGTGTTTTCTTTACATCTTCACCCCCGTCCACTACAAGAAACAGACGTAACGACGCAATGGTTAAGCAAGGCATTTAAACAAGTACATTTAAAATGAAACTGGAGTTAAAGATTAATTTAACAACAGATAACAATTTGAATGTTTTTCTATCGTGTGATGAATATAATTGTAGGAATATTATAACAATACTTATTATTATAATAAAATACAAATAATAATGAAATAATTGTAACCCAAAAATAGACACCCAAAATATAATATAAATAAATTGTATGAAATTAATATACAATTTACTAGGCTTTTCACGTTATTTATGTACGTTTTATTTCCTTTTATATGCTTTTATCTCCGTGAACATAAGGTTAATTTCTGCTGCTTTTATGTGAGTGAATTTCCACAACATTTTGGTGACCGTCGACGTGTATAAGAAAAACAACATATTCACCCACATAATAAGACCCTTGAAAAGAAGCGTTAGTTCACATTTACACATTTGAAATGTTTTAAATAAACCCTTCAAAAGGAAAAGTTAACATACTGTCATATGCCCTACTCGACGAATAATTTATAACGCAATCATACGCCGACCAGGAGATATATACATTATCACGTCTATGGAGAGATACGGGCTATCTCTCCCAGACCATTAATGGACAATTAATAAATAAAAATATTTTAAAGAACACTGTTCGATTGAGATAATCGAACAGTAGTCTTTTCCCGGGTTCGCTTCGGTTTCAACACATATACCGATCCACAATTCAAGGATGAACGATAAGGTGTAATACATTTTGGTATAAGAATTTTAATATATACATATACACAAGATATTACGATAAAAGAAAAATATAGGCACGAGTAAAGCATCCGATGACCAGAACCTCAAGACTTATGTTGGGATGCCAAAATATGCCCAAATTCAAGTGTATTCGACTGAACTCGAACGGATAAAAAAATAAGTATTAATAACTACGAATGAAGAAATCAATGCATAACCAAAAAAAAAAAAAAAAGATGGGATAGGATTTATGTATTACTATTTTGACATGTGGAAAGGTGTTTGTGAGAACATAAAATTTATTGATGCATGTGTATCTTTCTAACACGGGTCCAAAATATATAGTTACTTATCTTTATATTCAGTTCTCTCTCTTACTCATTGTCCTTTCTTTTCTCCCTCACGTTTCCTCTTTTCTTTCTTTCTTTTCTTTACACAAATTCAATTTCAAACACGGTCCGGCTGCAACAGAGATATATACTTTCTTCTTCTCTCTTGTTTTCTCTTTTCTTTCTTTCTTCTTCTTTACACCGTTCAGCTTCAAACACGGTCCGGCTACAACAGAGATATATACTTTGTTATTCTCTCTTGTTTTCTCTTTTCTTTCTTCAAACACAAGCTGTATTCTCAGCGTGCAAATTTCCTTGCGTCTTCTGTGATAAATAACTCGATTTATCATCTTCAATCTGGAGTTGACGAACAGAAATATACATCCTTATATTTCTTATCCGGAGTTGCTTATAATGAATCGGACAAGTTCCATCATTACCAAAATGAGTCTCATCTTTCCGTTTATAAGTTATCAGCGCTTCGATTTCGAGTCTTGCTCCTTCAAAGACAAGACAGCAACTGATTTCCAAGTAATTTTCTAATTCCCACGTGTCCTGCATTTTGGCGCGAATTCCAGTTCCAGCTGCTTTACGACCTTACGCCAGTCTTCTGTCTAGATTCTGTCTAGACGTCTGTTGTTACGGGTAACTGGGTCAGTCAACCTCTTGACCTGCTTCCCCAAAATGACTCGAGACTCCCACGTGACCTCTTCTGTTGTCAAGCGGAGATTAACCTTAATATATGCGTGTTTTGGCTATCAGCATTCGTAACACATATACACATTGAGGTGTGTTTAATAACATCCATAAAAATGGAAAAGTTGTCAGACACACAGTGAGGTGGTTTTCTAATAAAACCCAATGAAAAGGAGAAAGTTGGTAATTATCTTCGTTGTGAAATTCACATCAGAAAAGCGGGAAATGTTGTTTTAGCTGATTAGTAATCCATTTGAGTTAACAATGCGGAATTAATTCACCAAATCCTTCCTTGGTGTATGGTCAGCACTTATAGATTCCCTTAAGCAGGTGCTGGCTCACAAAAAGTCCTTAAAAACGCGAGCAAAACGCGGTCAGTGGTCAATTAATAATTTACATTATATTTTCAAAAAGTTTTCAAACTCTACCGGAAGTGCCACACGGAGCCTATGCGCAAAGGACTGATTTTGGTCAGTTGACTCCTGACTTTTGTGACGGCAACTTCCTGTCGACCCGACAGCACTATACGAAATTCACTATTTTTTTTTATCCATAATGATGAATGTGTTACAATTCTTCGGTTTTTTATCAAGAAAAAAATCTCAAGTTGCCGCAAAATCATTCATTTCTTTAAGATGAAATTATCTATTACGATATGTCTCTATGTTGTGTTTCTTTTCAATTTTTCTAGTTGAATTGTTCAACTATATTGCATATGGCCCATTATTATACATAATTAGGTTACAATAACATGTGTATTTTATATGAATACTGTCTTATGAAAATTGGGCTCTACTGGAGTGAGAAGACCCGTATCATAGATTCGGGGGTAAGGGCGCAAGCCACTTTTATCGGCCCTGCACCCGTTTCCCATATTGGTCTTACGCGCAAGATCAATTCCGCTCTTACTTCACCGTCAGTGGTGAGTTGATTATTTAAAGACCGTAAAATAATAGTCGCAGAGGTGACGGGTGTGACAGTAAAATAATACCCATCCTTCCGTGTGCCATGTCCTTTTTTCACAAATTCCTATCCTTTTTATAGCTCTTAGAAAGTTTTAACTTTTCTTTATATCTCCCCAAACTACTCTATAAAATACAAACATATCCTCTTTTTATTCTCTTTTTCCCCTCTTGTTGCAGATGTAGACGCACGTAGATAAAGATCGTCGCGGCTGGATCGTTTGTTTCCCCGATCCACAAGCACATACACTCCAGCCGACCCGCAACAAAAGCAGCAACAACAATATACGATAAACTGTTCTTTTCAAGACAACACTGTTCACCGACTACAAAACTGTCCTTTTCAGGACAACACTGTTCACCGACTACAAAACTGTCCTTTTCAGGACAACACTGTTCACCGACTACAAAACTGTCCTTTTTCAGGACAACTCTGTTCACCGACTACAAAACTGTCCTTTTCAGGACAACACTGTTCACCGACTACAAAACTGCCCTTTTCAGGACAACACACTTCAACGACCACAAAAACTATCTTTTTCAGGACAACATTGTTAACCGAATACAAAACTGCCCTTCTTAGGACAACGCCCTTTAACTATTACAAAACTATCTTTTTTAGGGAAACTCTCTCCATCGCATTAGAAAACTGTCCTTTTCAAGACAACACTGTTCACCGACTGCAAAAATGTACTTTTCAGGACAACACTGTTCACCGATTACAAAACTGTCCTTTTCAGGACAAAATTGTTAACTGACTACTCAACTGTGTGTTTCCGGACAACATTGTTAACCAACTACAAAAATGTCGTTTTCAGGACAACACTGTTCAACAACTGCAAAAATGCCCTTTTCAGTACAACGCTGTTAACCGACTACAAAACTGTCTTTTTCAGTACAACAATGTTCACAGACTACAAAACTGTTCTTTTCAGACAACACTGTTCACCAACTGCTAAACTGTCCTTTTCAGGACAAGACACTTCAACGACGACATAAACTGTTCTTTTCAGGATAACATTGTTAACCAACTACAAAACTATCCTTTTTAGGACAACGCCCTTTAACTATTACAAAAACTATTCTTTTCTTCATCACATTAGAAAACTGTCCTTTTCAAGACAACACTGTTCACCGACTGTAAAAATGTCCTTTTCAGGACAACACTGTTCATCGATTACAAAACTGCCCTTATCAGGACAACATTGTTCACCTACTACAAAACTGTCCGTTTCAGGACAACGCCCTTCAACGATTACAAAAAATATCCTTTTCAGGAAAACACTCTTCATCGGATTAGAAAAGTGTTGTTTTTTTCGTTTTTTTTTCTTCTCAGGACAACGCTCTTCTCATATTCTACATGAATAGGCAGATGTTCATTGTCTCCTTAACTGTCATCATATTTTGTTTTCTTTAACGTCAATAAACTTGCCCAATATATATTTTTTATTCAAGTCTTTGTTTTCTTTTTGTTATGTTCCGACAATCCTCGTCGGAACTGTTATATTCCGGGTTAAGGGAATAAACACATAACACACACCAGGTGAATACTAGAAGAAAGGTTTATTGTACACAACAAGTACAATATGAAATACGGTACAGACATACACACAAGTCAATCTAGTAGTGAGTGCCACTAATTGGAAGGCCGGACGTATTTGCTTCTTCTCACTACTCACCCTTTCCTGTGTTCCCAGTCTCTCGTAGAGCCTTGACTTTATAGGTACTTACTACCTATAGTGTAATCATTCATGGGGGTGTCGGGTTATTCCATTACATCAGTTTTTGTCATTCAATATCTGTTTTCAGTCCAATATACCAACGTAAGACGTCTTTTAAGAAAAATGTGATTTATGTAAATAATTTAAGTTATACAAATTTTAATTTCAATTTCCCTGAAGAGTTGATAAAATTTCCACGAAACTCACAGTAGTCTTCTTTGACGTTATATTTTGATTTCATTTGAAATATAATAACCTAAAGTTAATCCGTGAGTTCAATACCCGGTTAAGGTAGAAGAAGGCCGGAGCGTACAACGGCCGAAGCTTTGTAATAAATATGGCGACAAAGATGAGGACAGTAGTCCGAATAATGTAAATAATGTACATAATACCTCATTTCAGAAATATAGACATATACTAAGGATCTTTTCTGTTATTTCACTACAAGTAATACAAAGTTATTTATTACAAATATTAATTCACCCCAAGAAATTATAAATTTTAAATGAAATTTATTAAAATTTTGGCACTCTTTTGAAATTATAAATTTTAAATCAAAATTTGTTTAGTTTGCTTTGCAACAACTCCAACTCTCAGAATGAAAATTTACCAAATCTTAGGGAGTTATTCACATTTCATAAGTGCGGATAATATTCGAGGTACTTACAAGGAATTCTTTACAATTTAAAAAAAAGAGGAAAGAATCTGTTTTTGGCTAGTTTATCGGGATGATCGTGAACGGTGAACCCATACTTAGGAATTGCGCACCCGAGGCGCCCACATTTAGGGCGATCTTAAACGTCAACCAACCGAAGGGCCTCGCTCTAGAAGAATTTTATGTGGGTTTTAGGAAATATAAATTATTTTTATTTTGAGGTGAATTAACAGAAAAGATTCCGGGTTAATTAAATGCATTTTTTTAAACGTACCTTAAAATATAATGAAAATAACTCTTATTTACGCACTGCAAGTTGTGTTTTCATAAGTGAATATTCTATTTTTCTCTCTTAAAAATGAGCAAAAAGATAAAATAATAAAGAAATACGGAGGACCAGCAGTGCAATAATGAAGAAAATGTTATTTATCAAAAAATATATTGTTACATAAACAATAGTATAAGAATATAATTTTGTTATTCTATTCTCTTTCAATAATGCATCGATCTAAAAAAGCAACGATATTGTTTCATAAAATCATACATGCCTGACGATGACCTAAATATGGAAATAGTTCTAACCTCCTAAGAAGTACACTAACTAGAAAATGTGTCACCCGGTTTATTTAATCTTTTTTCTCCACATTCACAGGAATAGATGTGAAGAAATGGGCGCTGATCATTCAAGCATTCTATACCACATTCCAAACGAATCAAGACAATGATCCTGATTTTCTTCCCGAGGCCATTTTACTGATGATGAGAGCTGTCTATGTTCACGACACAGGTACTCATTATTACGATAACAATGATCTTGAACAAAAAAAAAAAAAAAAAAAAAAGAAAAAATCAACATCTACCAAGTATTTTAAGAAATTGGACTCAAAATATAACTTTCCAAAATTGAAACTATGATCTGGAATTGGAATGTAAGCAGCAATGGCATCTAACCTGAATCAATAAAAAAATCAGGTTGTGAAATATCAAACACTTCAAATATATCGGTGTAAGGACCTGTTATAACAAATTTAATATAAGCGATAAAGAAATTGAATATAGAGTAAACTGCGATAGGGTTAGTTTTGTCTAACACCCGAAGTTGCTACAAAACCAAAACATTAACTTGAAAATGTACCTAAATAGCCTCGTCAGATAGAGGCTTTTATATGGATCTCCTGCATAGTGTCAAACCCGTTCAGAAATAGATTGTAGTAGTAAGAAAAGTTTAGTAAATAAAATAAAATATAAATATTTCTTAAATCCACTGAAAAGTATCATATACTTAACACCTCATTAACATTAACACTAGCACTTTTAAGGACAGGTTAATCGGTTAACTTCGTCTCTGAAATGAGGTCTTGGCTAAGCAAAACAAAATCAAAAATAAATCAAAAGACCAGTACCAATATGAAGGACAATCCTACTAGCACAAACTGATCACTTACCGATATCAATATAAAACCATGAAAAAAAGAGCCTAGACGTCAATCTTCTCTACGTTTTTGCTTGAATGAGGAACAGGTGGGATTCGCTCCACTGTAACCAGTAAAGAATTAATCAAGACACATTAAGTGTAGATTTTTTCTGTTCGATCTGAGAAAATATGTTTTATTCAATTATGCAAACACCAATGTAAAAACTCAGCTCGTGTCATCTGTGTGTGCCGATAATTGTTGTTATCAAATATTTGTTTTAAATATTTTTTTGTGAAATTTTTTTTTATCAAAATATCCTTTAATCAAAAAGGGAGGGTGAAACAGACCATCCGCCCCAAAAACATATTTCCAAAGTTTTCGAATAAAATAACGTATTCAGTATACTATTCATTCATGAATAAGTATTGAAAATTTTGTTTGAATGTCATTTGTTTATATCAAGATCATTGTTAATGCTATTTTAAAAATATCTTTAAAGTCGACTTTATTCTTTCATAAATAACATTGGAAAAGTATTGATAACTATTTTTTATGTAGCTTAAATATTCTATAAAATAATGTGTCCGCATGATAAATCATGTTTTTTTTGTGAAGCGAAGGCGGAAATTATTATCAAGTCAGTCAAACGCCAAATGACAAAAAATGGTTTCTGAATCGAAGGATTTTGTATTGTTCGAGTTAATAAATTAGTGCTTGAAAATAAATATTTAACATTTTTGAAGGGTATTTAAGCAAAATTTCTAAACCAGACAAGGGAATAAGGATAGACAAGTGGAAACAAACGACAACAAGCCACGACGCTGGACTTAAAAGAAATTCCATTATACTCTCATCAAGGTACGGGAAACTTACACTTTCCTCTTCCCTTTCTCCACTTGCCTCTTCTTTCTCACACATAGACACGAAGAAATCGGATTTCTTTTCATCTTGGACAACATCTTACGAACAAAGCTCTGTAAGAACTTTAACTCTTATAAACGTTAAGAAAAATTTAGTTATAAACACACGAAAAATTAAAAGTCCTATGTTTTTATATTTAAACACTTTTTTCGCCTTTTTCTTTGTTGTGGGTTGATTCATATACACAACATTTATATAACACCTATTTTATAACGATGTTCACATTCACTTTTACAATTAGGATATATCAATAAAAATTCTGGAAGTCGGTGTAATACACAGGAAGCAATGAAAATTTAACAGGTTATTTTTCTCCTTTGGACATTGTATATAGATACATTTAGTAGGTCGACTTTACGAAAAAAAAAAAAATACGAATTCCTCAAAGATGAAGAAGAGACTCGAGGCGACATAGATGTGGTTCTACAGAAGGATGCTAAGGACCGAGCGTGTGAACAATGATGAAGTCTTCGAGAGGATACAAATAGGAAGAGGCTTATACTTAATATCAGGACACATAATAAGGAGGGCCTGGAGAATCTGATGCTCACAGGTCGAATAGAGGGAAAGAGAGACAAGGGAAAACAAAGCGTGACATACCTGGCGGACTTAAGCAAGTGGATGACAGAACGTGGTCTGGGGGAGGAAGCAGATGGAAGGAACTTTTTGAGAGCTGCAAGGAATAGAGGGAGGGTTAGAGCCATGATCACCTATGTCTTGATAAATGGAAAGAAAGACTAGATTGGCAGCTAGATCTCATCATATTACAGTTGAAATTGCTATAAGTTCTGTTATCAGTTTCTCCTCTCTCACTCCTCTCTTGTGAGACTCACTATTGGCCACGTGCTTTCCAGTTAACTTCGATCTTCAAAAATTCAAATGCAATGTCAGTCGTCAACTTCTGTCTCTTTAATTCATGTTCTTTTATTAACCTCCCTTCTTAATGTTTTTTTTTTCTCTCAGATTCTTTCACACATAGTATTGTTGCGGGCCAGTGTACGCCTTGAGAGATAAACATGTGTGTCTCCTGAAATGCTCACAACAAATATGGCAGACTCGGAATGTGAGTCCATCAAAAAAAAAAAAAAAAAAAAAGTAAAAAACAAATAAGGACCGATATACTTGTACAAACAAATTACAATGTATTAACAACAAAGGGTTACAATTGACAAAGACAATAATATGTGTAACAAATGAATGTGGAAACTTTTTGCTCCAAAGTATGTGAAGCGACTGAATCTGCGTATGTACGTATGTGTATATATTGTTCATGCGTTTCCCAAAAAGAGAAAACGCGATCTTCCGCGAGAGATTTACATGTTGTCGTATATGCGGAAAAAGTAACACGTGGATGATAGAAAATTATCGCAGAGTATTTATAGTGATAGATAGCGACCCCTAGTAACGGTTTCGAAAATTAGGAGTTAACCCGATAGTACATTAGCAAGATAGGTATATTTGAATTATTATTTTTTTAAGCAAGGGAGCCAATTCACTAATAGTCATATTGGCGAATGCGACAGTATCTCCTTTGCATTTAAGTGTCTTTATCGCCTTGCTTGGGCTGAAATGATTTAAAAAATTATTTATTTTATAACCATAATCTCAGTTTGGTTGTTGTAGATGATGTCACCTTGAAATGATTTGCAACAGGCTAAAAAACACCGGAATATTTTAAACACACTATTCTAATAACACGCAACCCCCCACCCCACGAAAAAACAAAAAAAAAAACAAAACAAAAAAAAAACAACAAACAAAACAACGAAAAGAAAAAAGCACAAAAAACAAACAAACATAAAAAAAAAACACCAAAAATACGTAATTCTTGATAAGAACTGTAATAACAGTAAAAATTACTCAGGTGGATACAAATAAATGAACTTTGGAAACTTAGTCTAAACTTAGAAAATCAAATAAAATTTGAATTGACAGACATTGTTTGTATTTAATATATGCCTGTCCACATGCACAATTCAGAAAAATACTTGTTTAAAATACTTCTATAATTTTTCATGAAAATAATAAATATTAACCAAAATTCTCGACGATATATAAATTAAAAAAATTGAGCCAAACCTTAATAAAAATGAATCATGAATACTGCACATATGTCTTAAAGCATGTACAATAGATTCTTTAAAATATCAAGTTTTTGCAATGATCATTTTGACAACTTAATTCTAAAAAATTCAACAAATGATACTTAGTTACCCCCTGAAGCGGTGATCACGCACTAACTCAACGTTTTTAACTTCAAAAGTAAAAAAAAAAACAAAAAAAACTTTCAGATGAACGCAGCAATTTTGTCTTTGAAAATGATGAACACTACAATATTTGTCTTGAAATAAACAACACACTCATGATGACATTGTGCTATGTCGAAACGACCCGGAATAAAATGATATATATCAACATGGCGATTTTCTCTCTTCATTTAATGACACCAAAAAGCTTATCGGTGAATATGAAAGGATCCAATTGAAAATAAGTAGACAAAACTTATCTAAATTATTCACTGAAACATGTCTCAATACATTTTATGTCCAATAGCAACGCGTTTTCTAGAATAAGGGAGTTAATTTATATATTTATATATATAAATTAATTCCCTTGTTTTACAAATGACGTTTAATGATGGCGTTTCTTCGAGCCAGTATTTTGTAGCGGGTATGAACACTTTTGATGAGAAGTTTAAGCTCCTGGACATTTGACCCATAACAACTTTTTTGACTCAAAAAATCCAAAGGAATAATAAGACATAGAATTTGCACAAAGAAATAAAAAAAATATATTGTCAAGACATTTTACAAAAGAAAAGATGAGAAATGAAATGTGAAAAGTTTAAAGCAAATTTAAGTGTTTCTAGTTGATTATTCAAATTTTACAGGAGTGAAAAGAATACGTCATTTTACTATGAAAAGTCGCCGAGAAAGGAGTTGAGTTTTTCGAATCTCGTGCCGACTGTAAATTGTCAGGGGCTGCGATAATCCCAAAACCTCACCGCAGTGAGATTCTATCAATCGGGTTGTTGGGTAGGGCGGTAATCCAACAATTTAAAACCAAATTCTAGTTTAATTTCACGCATGCAGTAAGTAAACCGTAGACATAGATTGTTTAGTATTCGCTCTATGCCAAAACTAGTTAAAGCTTTTATGTAAAAATGATGTCCATCAAAAGACAAAAATATTCACATGCATTTTGCATAATTGACTGTACTTCAGTATCTGTCTATATTTCTGAGATGAGGTGTTATGTACACTATTTATATTATTCAGACTATTGTACTCATCTTTGTCGCCATATTTATTACAACGTTTGACGCTCCGAAAGTGGTTGGAATGTCAAACTGAACCTTTTATTTCGCTCACTGTCCTCAAGGACACATGGCAAATAAAGGCGTTAGTTAGATCTAGTGACAGGACCCAAAGAGTGAATTCAATACCCGGTTAACGCAGTGAGAACCTTCAGGGGGAATTAACAGGAGATAAAATAACTGACATCCGTTAAAAACATGGCACGTGGAACTAGAACAGTTTATCTGAAAATAAGGGTTCAGTTCGACATTGCAAAATTAAGAATGTCGGAGCGTACGACGGCCGAAACGTTGTAATAAATATGGCGACAAAGATGAGGACAATAGTCCGAATAATGTAAATAGTTCACTGTGCTTAAAGTCATTATTCCTTCTGAAAAAAAATTATTGCGATATTGTTCTCAATTGCAATGCTTTCAAATGTTTGATTATATATTTTTTGCGATTTTCTTCTCTTGCACTTGTCAGAAAGACAGTGGTGTAGTTCCCATTGCTATTCCCATGGTTTTGAATTCATAGACCCAATATTAGAGACTTCGAATTCATAATACCCAATATTAGAGAGTTCGACCCTACTTTGCTATTTAACTTTGCTGGCGGGGTTGGTGGGGTGGAAGAAGTGAATATATGCCTATTGGGGGTTGAATGTAATAAACAGACAATGAAGTTAGTCCTCTTGAATCTGCTGCTAGGGAATTGTCATGAATTGACAATTTACTGAGATTTGGAAAATATTGTTGGGGATACGCAGAATGAACTAAGATTTTTGCTATGGTGTTAGAATATATCAGAAGGAATTTTTGACAGGTTGCGTGATCTTCTCTTGCATCCACAACAATAAATAATGCTTGATATAAAACAAGGCAAAACATGAATGCAATCCAAACAAGGGACTTGTTCTGTTAGCATTAATAATAGAAGTCTTGGATTCAAACAAAATTACAGTCAATAATGGAAATTACTGGAATTTATTTCAGATTGGAAGTGTTGTTGATCTAATCTGAATCTGATGGCCGAATGATATCGGTCCACAAAATTTAAAAAAAAAAACATCTGGAGAGGACCCCAATACAGAAACATTTCTCTAGTCTCATCAGGAATACGAGATGAAATGAGTGCACCAGTTTAGTTAATAATTTCCTAGACAATGCACTACGCATATATAAACACAGATGTGAAGAGATGGGCACTAATTGCTTAAGCACTCCATATCATATATCAAACGATTATACTTATAAAAAACAGCGTTCATGCTTTCCCTACCGAGGCCAATGTACCGATGAAGAAGGATGCTATGCTGAGGAAACAGGTATTCATATTTAGGATAGCAACAAATCAACATCTACTGATGGGATATTACCATTATTATTATTATAAATAAAAATAAAATACAAAATAATAACAATGAAAATTATAAATAAAATAAAAATAAAACAATAACATAAAACGTTGTATAAACTAAATTAAATAAAAAATAGAGATAAAAATACTCCCAGCATGCAACAAAAACTGTTCCTGCCGGAAATACGGACATCCTGCCAAAATCTCTTCACCACGAACTACTGCGGAGTAAATTTCTCCCTTTTATCACATGTACGACAAAACAAATTGTAACCTAAAAGATAGACACACCAATACACACAAAAGATATAAATAAATTTTATGAGATTAATATACAATTTACAATATTTCCTGTTATTTCTGTACGTTTTATTTCCTTACATTATTTACATTATTCGGACTGTTATCCTCATCTTCATTGCCATATTCACAACGTTTCGGCCTTTGTAAACTCCGGCCTTCTTCATGTGATTCGAATTTCGAACCGAATACTTTATTTCATCCACCGTTATAGTTCCACATTCTATGCCTCTTTCGGATGTCTCAGTTATTTCCTTTTAACTCAACTCTCCAAATTTTCGATTCACCATTGCTGTAGCCTGGTATTGAGCTCACAATTCTGGGAGAACGGATCAGTATACCAATAGGTAACCTGATGAAGATGCTGATTTTCTGTACATAAACAACGCATTTTTGAATGGGATCAGGCATATATCGACAGGATGAGGGCTTAGCAAAAGGTTCACCTTTATCAGCAGCAATGGCAAACCTATATATAGAATACTTTGTGGAAATGGCATTAGAATCTTCCGAATAACATTTCACCATAGATAAGAACATGAGTAAGGACTGACAAGAAATATAAAGGCGAAACAGGCCGCCCCCTTAAGGTAAGACTACAAGAACATTGTAAAGCGGTAACGCGAGGGGAAATAGAAAAATCAGGCGTAGCTGACCATATATGGAGGGAAAAGGGAGATCACCGCTCCTACGGGATGAAGTTGAAATAATAGACAGAGAACATCACTGGAAAATATGAAAATTTAAGGAATCAGCACATATGCTAGGCCACAAAAAACTCCTGAGCCGACCAAGCATAGAAAAGAATACAATATGGGAGTCAGTAATAGGGAGTAATAGAAAAAAATCATTGAATAACAAAAAACAAAAATTGCAATAAGCTCTAGTAAAAAAATAATCAGTAATAATAACAGGGAAATTGCAATATGCGCACTGGTAAAAAAAATTGGTTGCTGAGACATTAGGTTTATAAATCCCAGAATCTCATGCACAGATGTCCTATAGAAAAAGACGTTGGTTAGATCCAGTGACTAGGCCCCGAAAGTTATGAGTTCAATACCAGGCTAAAAAAAAAAAAAAAAAAAAAAATTGGAGTGTTTGGCATTTCCACCCTACCAAGTTTTTCTCTTTGGTAACTCGAGCTCATGAATTTAAGCGTAGTACTACATTGGCACCATTTCTCTGTTGAAATATATAGATGTAATAGTAAGTTTTGTTTTAATAATTTCTTTATTGCACTTCTCGCCTCTGCCTATTCTGACTTCATGAATTCCTGTCAACTACGATCACCAAAGATTAAAAATGCAACATCACACCAACTTCTGTTTTTCTCCTCTTTAACGTTTATTTTCTTTCACTTTCAGTAACGCCTTGCGTCTTTGTTGCGTTATCACCTTGATTGGAGTTAAATGATTAAAAAGAAAAAAAACTGTTCGAAGAAATAGGACTCAAAATAAAACGGCAAATATGAACCTAAGTGGCGGAATTAAGACAGAATTTCAAAAGGACGGTTTTCCCATGTTTATTGTTTAAAAAACCGAATGGGTTAATGTGAGTTTGTATTAGAAACACGTGTGTAACTCCTGGTAGCAGATTAAAAGGTCCAACTACAAGAAAATGGCCGAACTGAAGATGAAAGACCGATATATATATTGTTACGTTAGCCCAATAGTTGTACCGTCACCTCAGATTTTATAAGTATATTTTCAGTACCTTGTGTATTTGCGACGAAACATATGAATCTTAATAACTTCTTTATTTCTTGAATAAGCAGATTGTGGGATATATTGTTTTTATACCCAGATGAGTCAGGGCCAGTTCTTGGAAAAGAACCTCCCCCCACCATTTCCTGCCTGGTCTATGATGTGTAGGCCAAACAAATGCTGTTTGGCAGATAGGTGCGAATGATATTAACAAGGTCCATAGTCGTAGGCCAAATGAACGCTGTTTGACAGATTAGTGCGAATCACATGAACAGGGTCCGTGAATGACGCATACTTTTTTGGGGGGCCAACACGTGACTCAACTCGTAGCAGTTTCGCACGTGTTGAGGTGACAACGATCTCACTTAGCGGCTGGCTTTCGGAGGAATCGGACGTGACCAGAACCAGTCTTAGCTGTTTGGGAATTAAGGAGGTGCTAACTCCGACACGTTGATAATAATTGTAATAAAACCTAAACATATGAACGTGAATTTATCTAATTTATTGTTCTTGAGAATTGATAGTTAACATAGTAAACTTTATATATTTATTAGATTGTTTATTTATACTATTTAATTATATTTTAATTATCTATTATATTTTTTATTGGTATAGTTGGTAAAACATCGGCTAATTGCCAATTGATTCAAACATTCTAAAATGGTCAATAATAAGGAGTTCCTTATTGTTGGTTCACGTATTTTAATAGTTTTATCAAAAAATCTATAAAATCTTGAATTAAAAAAATCGATGTGCTTTTACGACTCCCAAATTCCTCTTTTTCCATATGACTTCGTCTTTTCAGGATGTTGGCAATCATGGCTCTCCACAATTGTCTGTCCCTTGTATCGCTTAATAAATTTTATCTTTTTGTTATCTCTCATAAACTTTGTTCCGGTATCCATTTACTCAAGTTTGCTAGGTAGGATATGGGTTGTTTTCATCTGTCCCTTCTGCTTTAATTAACCCACAGCTGGGTAAGACGATAAACTACATCCGCGTCCGGGGTAAGACGAAAAACTACGTCCGACAGCAAGGCCTCTGATCAGGAGGTTTTGGGGTGCGTGGAACCACCTTTTAATTTCTGATGTTCCCATGTACACTTTGACCCGGGATCGTAGCACCTGTTAAGGTACTAGCTATGGATAAATAGTTAATACCAAATTGGTGTCAAACACCATGAAAGTGTAAAAATAGGTTTTAGTACCAGCAATACATTTTTGTAAAAAAATTATTACCAGCAATGAATTTTTGTAACAAAAAATTAGTACCAGCAGCACAGTATTACCAGAAATACATTTTAAAAAATATAACCATCAATTGAAGAAAAATATTACCAGAAATAATTTTTAAAGTAAAAATATTACCAGCAATACATTTTTAAACAAAAAAATATTACCAGCAATACATTTTTGAAGAAAAAATATTACCAGCAATACATTTTTGAGGAAAAAAAAATACCGGCAATACATTTTTGAAGAAAAATATTACCAGAAATAAATTTTTAAAGAAAAAAAGATTGCCAGTAATACACTTTTTAGAGAAAAAAAACTATTACCAGTTTACATTTTTGAAAAAATATTTCCAGCAATACATTTTTTTTAGAAAAAAATATTAAATTTAACAATAAATTTTGAGGAAAAACAATATTAATAGTAATACATTTTGTGGAAATAAATATTACCAGCAATACGTTTTTGAGGTAAAAAAATAACAGCAATACATTTTTGAGGAAAAAAAATATTATTAGCAATTCATTTTTGATGAAAATTAATATTACCAGCAATACATTTTTAAGGAAAAAATATTAGCAGGAATAAAAATCTTGTCGGCATCAAATAACCCATTATAGTCGATATGCCGTAAAAGAAAACAAACCAAATCAATCATACCTTTCCTGAGAGTATTTGTGCGTAAATGAATATAGTCTCCGATTAGCGTTTCCGAGACATTATCATTACTCTCACACATCCAATTTTACAGCACCTGGTATTCCCAAGCGGTCACCCATCTAGCTATTGTCCAGACTCGACGTTGCTTGACTTCACTGATCCTACGGTATTTTAGCGTGATTTGGCCGTTAACTGGGTGAATTTATGTGTGATACGATACGGTTTAGGGCAGGCATGGGTAACCTTTTCCAACTAGTGGGACGCATCAGATATGGCTCAGCATAAGGTGTGCAGCACTACTAAAAAGATTCAAGGGAATTTTTCGTTGAAGCTGTCTCAGCCATTTTCATCACAGAAGATCATATGCGTAAGAATATGTCCTAGAAATGATGAAAGGTTGATGACAGTGGTTAATACATATTGTTGCACGTGATTTGTTTCTTATTTAGTCATTTGAAAATACAAAAAATATTTTTTAAATTAAAAATATATTTCTTCTCTAGAGAAAAAATATGTTTCTTCTTCAGACAAAAATACATTATGAATGTTCTGTTGCTAAAGCAAATGATATTTACACACGTGGTCTTCCTTAGTGAAAATCACCAATCGTTTAAAATGATGAAAACATGACCTTCAACGAAAAGTTACAAAATTCAAGAAACGTTGTGCTCAATCATTGTTTATGTATGTGGTTATGCATGAGAAGATGTGAGTGAATATTGATGTGATAAGAGTGCAATAGATATTGATTTAGGGAAACTAAGCCTGCAAGTATGAGTTCGGGCTGCATCTCAGACATCAGAGTCAAAAGATTATACGCTTTTCTTCCTTTTAATAAATTGCTCTTTTTATTATTGCTCTCTTTATCGAAATACACTTATATTACACATATGTGCCACTACCGGTCTGCGGAATGATTGTCCTGCATGACATTGTAATTTAATTCTCCGTACAGAGTAGGAGGGCCGGCGAAGTACCAGTTTGGTAGTATATGAGGTTCCTCCTCAGGTTATCAGAGAGGACGTGGCGACTTTCTTGTCCCAGTACGGCGAGATTCTGGGTGCTTCCTGTGATAGCCTGATTGGGGGATGGAGCTTTGACATTATACTAGATAGAAAAACCTCGGCTCCATCCCCAACTGTCTTGACGTTGGTGGCCTGAAGCTACCGGACATCGTGACTGGCCGTAAACCAGTCTGTTGGAAGTGCGGAGAGACTGGTCACCTCTCCTCTTTCTGTCCAGAGAAGAAGGCCTCTGGAAGTCAGGCCCTAGTCGACCAAACTACCCCTCTGACCGAGTCTTTAAAAACCGCCTCGCCTGTAATGGGCATGCCGGCTACCGGGACCGGAGTGGTCTTACCCCCGGTTGGGCCATCACCAAAGCCTCCATACCCCGAAGAGCTTTCTTCCACTGAAAGTGTAGTTGAGGAGAAGGGAGAGGGAGAGGGGGAATGGCAGGTGGCTGGCAGGGCCAGAGTGAAGCGTCAGACAGCGGGTCCTCAGTCCCCTGAAGCCCCTAAGACTAAAGGCACTGACAGTCCCACTCCCTCTGTCAACAGTAAGGGTGACGCCTCGGGCTTATTACCGTCCCCAAAGGAGCTCCAAAGGAAATATGATCCTGGCTTTGAAAAAACGGAGAAAATCAAATCTCTTAAACAAAAATTAGACAATTAACGCAAATCAAAATCTTCTCCCAGTAAAAAAATTCCCCATTTCCACTGCTCAACATTCTGTACAATCTTCCCAGCCCTCTACATCCAGCCAATGAAAATTCGTCTCTGCAAAGAAGACCACTCCCCACCGCAACTCCTGACCCATCTCCTTCTTCCCAGCCCTCAACCCCTCTTTGTAGAGAGAAGTCTGTATCTGCCTCTCAATCGACATCATTTTCCCATCCCTCAATCCTTCTCAGTAGAGATCCCAGTCCTTTCAGACAAACTTATACACCCCGCTGCACACCCAGCCCATCCCCAATTAAAAACCAAGAAATGCTCCCTCCCCAAAGCAAGAGGCTAAGAAGCCCCACACACGACCTATCTGGTCATAGAAAAAAAAAACAAAAAAACATTCATTTAACCCCGCGGAAGATGTCTGTAAGATATCTCCATTACAAGAGGAAAAAGCCCGTGATTACGGCAATATAATGAAGGACCTACAATAACCCTTATCAATAAATCAGTTTGCTGACAAGAATATTGAGGAACCAAAAAACTTCCCCAGAGCGGAAAGGGTCCTCACTGTCATATTGACTGGGACGGGGGCGAAACAGGCGTGGGCCATGCAGGACGAAGCTATTGCCTCTATCAGTATGTCTCCGCTTATTGCGATTGTCCAACACGAGAAACTAAAAAGACTGAAGTAATTTTGTGCTGAGAGGGTTCCGGTTTTTGGTCACCCCTCCCTCTATAGAATATTAAAGATGACTTTCCCGTGGGATATAGATGGCATCTCCCAAGACGGCTCCATCAAGACTGAGATGGGCCAAGGCTGTCGGTATCTTTACCCCGGCCATGTTCAATTCAGGAAAGCAACCCTAATCGGTCTTCACTATGGCTCTCTGGTTAGCAAGTGTAAAAGTCCGAGGCCTGTGGTTGGAGTCTCGCAGGGCGAAGCTCTCTCGTGACCTTCAGGACCTCGGGGTGAATGTTTGTTGTGTTCAGGAGACCCGATTTTCTTCTCATGAACGTGAGGACATGCTGTCTAAGGGGTTCTCACTTTATTCAGCATGTTCTGATGGTCGTTCGAGGGGTGTCTCTTGGCTAGTGAGCTAGTCTTTGAAGGCTGCATGTACTCTTGTCCTCGCAGATCCGGCGGGCAGGCTTTGTGTGCTGGATGTTACTATAAAGGATAAGGCTCTACGTCTCATTGGGGTTTATGCGCCAAATAACCATTCTGAGCAGCCTGCTTTGTTTCGGCAGATCGGGCCGTTCTTGACGACTATTCGTCGTCTAGTTTTAGCGGGGGATTGGAATGCCGTCCTTGACCCCGATATAGATCGTATAGGGCAAAATCAGGGTACGAACAACCGGGATGTGAAACCATTTCTGGGACTTTATCGATGAGTTTGATCTTGTCGATAAATACCGGAATGAGCACTCTCGGGAGGTAGCATGGACTTGGACAAATAGTGGCAACTCGGCTCCTGGGACGCTTGCTAGCTACCTCGACCGAGTCTTAATTAGGAGAGTCGAAGTAGGGTTCTTAGGGTGTCCAAGCTTCCATTATATAGTTTATTCGGATCATAGGCTTGTCCGGGTCCGTGTAAACTTAGATAAGGCTAAGGTTAGGTTGGCTGGTTACTGGAAATTTAACTGTTCATTATTTGGTGAGCAGGATTTCCGGGACCAGCTGCTACTAATACAGAAGGAATTGACGGGGGCGGTTTTAGGGAATAAACTAAAATCCAAAATTTAAATGTTTGCTGCCAATTTTAGTCGTCGACTCAATCTAGATAGATTAGCGGCGCAAACGGCATTAGACCAAAAATTTGATCGGGTAGTGAAATCCCGTGATAGTGGGGAAATAGTCTTAGCTAAGGCAGAGTTGTCCTCCTTGCTTATCAAGAAGGATCAAGCTCTGGTAGTTAGAGCTAGGTTAAAAAGAATGTCCTCTAAGGCGACGAATAAGGCCGATGACATGCGTGCAGAGGAAAATCAGAGCGTATCTCGGCGACATATCGCGTGCGTCACATTGCCGGATAAGCGAACTGTGACTACGAACGCGGGCATATGCAAGGCCTTTCGGGATTACTTTCGGGATTTTTTCATCAGGGAGCCCGGTCTGAGCTTTGAGACAGCTGAAGCGGCTGGGGGCGAGGGTCCCATCACAGAGTCGAAAATCTGGGAAGCGCTGAAACAGGTTGGCCTGGATAAATCTCCGAGACTAGATGGTCTTCCCTTTACTTGAGGCAGTCGCCCGTTTTGTTCCTCTGCTGGAACTGATTTTCAACCACTGGATGAAGCGGGGGTCTATACCTCAACGATTCACCAGGGGTGTGATCAAGTTGCTGCGTAAGGACACGGACGGTGGGGATGGGTTAGATAACTTTCGCCCTTTAAAGAGTTAAAGATTTTAGTGAAGATCTTAGCCAACCGTTTGCAGCTTGTCCTGTCTAGTTTGATTGTTTCCGATCAAACTTGTGCTGTGAAGGGCAGGACTATTCAGGATAACCATCATATGGTACGCCTCATCTTAGAAAAGTCGACAGTGAAGCCGCGCTGATCAATTTAGATCAGTCCAAGGCCTTCGATAGGGTTGACCATCGTTTTATGGAGGCTGTCCTTTCGGCGGCCGGTTTCGGACCCAACTTTCGCTCCTGGATCCGACTTTTGTATGCGACTCCCGGTTCGTCAAGTTTGTCCGCTTTCGTTTTTGCTTTACGTTCTTGCGTTGGAACCTTTCCTTCGCAAGTTAAAGGCGAATCCGGTCCTGCGCGGAATTTCCCTGCCTGTGGCTACCAACTCAGCCAGGTATTCTGCCTATGCTGATGACATTTCGGTTCTTGTGTCGAGCAGAACCGGGATTGATGAAGTCAGCAAAGAGATCAGTGGTTATGAGATGGTGAGAGGGGCCAAGATCAACCGCGATAAGTCTGTTGGCTTGCGGCTGGGTGCGTTGAAGGGAGTTTATCTTCCCGGACCTTTCCTCTGAACGGATGGACCGGTCAAGATACTCGGCGTCTGGTTCGGTCCTGATCTCCAGTTGGAAATGAATTGGTCGGAGGTACAAGGGAAGGCCGAGATCGCGGTTAATCTGTGGTCTCGGAAGAGGCTTTCCTTGAAGGGGAGGGCGGAAGTATGTGTTTCACACATCTTCCCGATTCTCCTTTACCGACTCTCAACACTTCTACTTCCGTCTACCACCCTAATATTATTAGTAAGGCTCTTGTTCTCTTTCTTGTGGAGAGACAAGGCCGCTATGGTGTGGCATCATTTACCAGGGCAAAAAGAAAAGAAAGGAAAAAGAGAAAGGAAAGAAAGGAAAAGAGAGGCGAGACCCAATCGTGGATGATAGAAAAAACACCCCCGACCAGAGACAATTGATAATGTTATTTTGATAAATAGCAAATGGCGAAAAAGGTGTCATTACAATGGCAGAAGAATTCCAGGTGGATGGGTGAATCGACTGTGTTCTGTCGACGAACTTGTGTTATCGGGGGATAGATAAGAGCAGCTCAATGCGGAAAACATCTAATTAGAAAACCACAGACCGACTAGCCAAGAAAAAACTCCAATTGAAAATGTTATTTTGATAATTGACAAAGAACAGGTGAAATACAGGGCTTTGGATAGATATGAAAAATTAACTGTGTCCTCTGCTGAGCCGCACACGAAGTAACGGTTGACCGTTTTTTTTTTGACAAAGACATCTTTGGCTGTGATAACAAAACTATGTTATCAGAAAGGTGCACCAAAGAATGACTAGAACCATGGAACTGTTTTTTTTTTTTTTAGGTACGGACGGGTATTGTGTTGAGTAGACCACCCATTCTGATAATTAGCGATAATCTGACTGACGAGGTCCAGATGAGAACAAGGGTTATGACCACCACCGGTCGCATTGTTCTATTGGCGGCCAGAGAAAATGAGAACTGCGATTAAAAAAAAAGAAAAGGAAAAGAAAAAATAATTTTTTTTTTTTTGAGCAAGATATTTTTTTCCCTGAAACAAAGCCCGCGGGATCGCACACGCCCGGCTGGACATCATTGGCCGAGTGGTGATCACGTGACGCAAGGAGGAAGCTGCCACCGCCCACTTAGAGGATGGGTATGAGAGGTTGCTACGAGGAAGTGGGGAGGACAGTTCACGCCCCTCTGAAGTATGGTGAGAAGGTGGGAGTAAGAGAAGACTCCCCCCCCCAAAAAAATGGAAAGAAGTGGAAAATTCCTAACCAAAAATAAAAGAATAGGTATTTAGAATTATCGAGGAACCCCCGGCGCCGACAAACCCACCCCGGTTTTGGTCGGCGTCCATATAAGCAAAGTCGCAGCGAGCAGAAATCAGTTCCAGAGTTAAGTTCGGACTCCGGTTTCCCAGAGTCAGTCTCCAGTGCTCAGTTGAAGCAGGCCTCGCATCAGCTGACTAAGATTCGCACAATTTCCGGACTCATCTTCAATCCAAGAACAACTTGTTTTGAAGAGCGACTTAGATCCATACCACCAAAATAAGTTTTTCGACTTTCGCCTGAAGACACACCAAGAACCAATTTCTTAAAGAGCAGACAACTTGAAGTGTTAAAACTCGCCTAACGGAAAACAACGTGTCACAATCCATAGAACGGGTCGGGAGATAGACGCAGTCCTACGTATTCAGCAACTAGACATAAAGTTTGTTATCCTTTTTTTGATACCTTGAACTTTTGAGTTATCATTTTATTTCTTTTATACATATTTGTGCGATACCACCCCCGCTTGGACCCAACTTGCATTACGGCCCTGACGACTGATTGATTTCGTCTGCCTAAGATCAATTCACAACGTGGGTAGGCAGACTGGAGATCAACGCAGTTACTTTGGTAACCAGACGTTGGAAGCGAATTGGCAACGACGAGGCTGACATCGAATCTAACCAGATTCCCATCCGAGTCACCAAAAGGTTAGAACGTCACATTTGGGTGCCGCGACCGATATCAAGCCAGTTGGTCGTCACAGGACGAGACAACACGACTGACGCGACAGGCGGACGTCACGTTTGGAGCGGCGACACCCGAACGAAGCAGCGAGGAGCGAGCGAAGGCTGTGTTTAGGGACGTCACAATGGTATCTGGCGAGATCTGTTGCCTTCATCCCTCTGAGGGCGGTCTGGCTATGCCTAGTATTGAGATTCGTCAATATATGCTTCGCATCGCCTTCCTAGATCGAATGTGTCGCGAATCGGATGAAGAAGGCGCCTTCTGGAAGGAAAACATCCGTAGAAACTTCCCATCTCTGAGAGGTGTCCACTCGTACGAGGAGGAGGCCGGCCGTACATCCAGAGCCGAATACTCCTTCTACCGGGAATGTCGTCGTGCTCTGAAACGCCTCTTACGGGCGTCGGATGGCCTCTCCAACGCCCAGGCATTGTCTCGTAGGGCATTGTATCAGCTATTAGTGGGACCGTTCGTGATGATCTAATTGACGAGCTCGGTCTTACGAAGCAGGAGGCTCGCTCGATATAGCCTTGGGCGCCTGGGTTGAAATGCCTCAATAACAATGAGGCTTCACTCACCTGGCTGGTGATTCGTGGGGCCCTCTGGGTTGCCAAAAAACTTTGTTCAGCTGGCCTGGAGAAATAACCAAACTGCCGTCGCTGTGATGAGGAAGTCGAGACCATTGGTCATGCCTTGTTTCATTGCAGGGTGGTAGTGCTGTTGTGCAAGTTTGTTGAAGGTCTCATGGTCCGCATGCTGCAGGGAAAGTTCCTTATCCTTGAGGCTAGTTCTGTTTGTAGCAATGTCGTACCGCAGATGACGAAGGCTGAATGAACATTATGTGTTCTGTTGCTTACTAGATGTTATGAGAGTTGTGATTTGGACGACGCGTCAGAAGGAATTCTATGATGGCGATAAGTTCACTTCTTTACAACTGATCTTGTTCTTTAAGTATCAGCTTAAAGTCAAGATTAGGACGGAAAGGTGGCGGCTCACCTCATCAGGATTTGGCAAAAGGTGGGTGAATCTTGCGCGCTTGTGCCGAGTAAAAGGGGTTGATCTGGAGTGGCATTTTGATGCCGTTTAGGCATCAGGATATTGTTTTCCTGGGTTGAACTTGGACAACCCATCCCTGGATTTAGGTTAGAGTAGGTAGTTCTTTTCTTTTCCAGTAAACTTAGCTAAGGTGTGTTTGCTCATTAGTCTCCTTTATTTCTGTCCCTTTTTTCCCTTAGTTTAACTCTCCATCACCACCCTCGTTTGGTGGTCAGTGATGTCAGTTCTCTGGTGGATGCGGGGTGCCTTTCGTTTCGCGTGTGTGTTTTTCGTATTCATTGTTGTGTCAGAATGAGTGCATGTCTGTGTGAGTGCTTTGGATGGATGTATGTTTTCTACATTCTTATAGTCCCGCATCGATTTCATCCAGTTAACTGATATTTCTGCCACATTTAAGGTTTGTGGTTTTTTTTTTACTAACATGATTTTGTTTAGTGTCTTGTAAATAGTTTATAAGTATATTGTATATATATCATTGGGGTGTTTTAGCTTGTTGTTTTTATTCCCCTCTCCTCACAGACAAGGATTTGTACATATAGGTTTTATTTAGGAATTACATTGAGACAATGAGGTATTTTGGTGGATGTAGTATTGAGAGGTAAGTATGAATGCGTTGTTTTGGTGCTAGGAATATTGTTTTGTATGATTGAGTCAGTGGTTGTGTCTAGTTAAGTTTTAAATTAAGACAAATGATGACCGTCTCCCCACCCTTTTCGGCCTTGTGCCACATTTATTGTATATTATCAATAATAAATATTCAACTCATTTATTGTATATTATCAATAATAAATATTCAACTTATTCACTTGACTTCATTGGAAATCGACAAAGGAGACGAACCAAATTTTTCAACGCGACAACGAACCTTATCACCCAATTCCAGGCTTAACTTTAATTACTTAAATTAACATAAACCCAGCTTGCGAAAGAACGCTCACTCCAACAAAATATTTTATTCCACAACAAACATCTCCGGTAAAAGAGCGACAACTCTGTAGAAATCACACTGAGTCAAGAACAATATCTTTTTTTAATTTAATACCAAAAATAACTGTTTAATTTTCCTACAACAACGAATATACTTCAGCACACCCCATTTTCATACATACAGTTCAGCAACTTAAATTCTTTCAATATTACACACATTCAAGAACTCTAAAGTGTTTTAACAAATTTAGCATCATATATTTTGTATTTGTTGTTTTTTATAAAAAAAAAATATTGTTGAACAAATTCTTCTACTTGATTATTTCTCTTGTTATTGTTGCCTTTGTGCTATTTGATCTAGTAAAATTAGTAGAGGGTCAGTTTTATTTGTATTTATAACCAATAAAGATTGGCTAACCCACTATACCTCACAGATATAAAATAACCATTATTGAAACATGATTAATCGTGTCAAAATAATTTCTTCTTCGAACAATGAAGGACTAAACAACATAAAACAAACATTTAGCAGCCGTAATTTCGCTAACCTTCTTGGCGACGATCAGATAAATTTAACCTAAAAGAAATTCAGAAAAATAACACGAGCAAAACTCCTGATAGAAATAAAAGATAAACACTCCATTGTTCTATCATAAATCGATGCAGCCTAACTATAAACCAGATGAAAAATCTATTATGAATAAAATTCGCCGGTATATATCGCTAAATATTTCCCTAGATTTATCATTTCCTATCAAAAGATCTGACATAATTATTGTGTCAAATCTTTCAAACACTTCCTCCTCATTATGCACCCTAAAAGTTTAAACCCTGATAGTAAGTATAAATGTCTTTTTTTTTCTATATTCTCTAAAATATTAACATTGCTCAAATGTTCAATGCATGGTATATTCAGCATTCTTCAGTAGAACCTAATTTCTGTAGAGTTTTGCCCCACGTCTCTTCATCATCTGTGAGATTGTTCTGCATACACAGCCATATTGGACAACTGATATTACATAGCAATTCAGTACTCTTTTCTTTGTTTCTAACAAATTGTTCCTATTTCTTAATACTTTGCTTAGTTTTTGGAAGGTATCCATTGCTATCCCAATGTGCATTCAGATTTCGACCTCGCATTTCCCATTCTATTATATTTTTGTAAAGCAAAGTAAGAATATTAGGTAAGGGAGATAACTCAATTTAGTTTTACATGATTTATTTCTCTTGAAAATTTTTGCAAATTAATGCCATGTATATAAAGGTTTCTTTAGTTTTTATTATATCATTAAAAATATTTAATCGATTAATTTAATTTTTAAATGTTTTCTCAGACACGCGTATACTCTAAATGTAACATTTGTAGCAATAAGAAATAATTTCAGATTATAAATAAAATAATATAAAAAGCAAGTTTTTCTGCAGTAAACAATATTAAAATCAAAAATCAATCACGGCTAGAATTCTTGGAAAATGATATAAGTGTATGCCTGTCCAAATTTCGACTTTGCAAAGAGGATATGCTGAAACTTCAAACTCAGTTATCTCATTAGATATTAAATTATAATAAACAAAAAAAAATAACAAATAAATATAAGATTTTTTTAAAGAATTTTAATCATTGTCTTTTTTTATTAAAAATTATAATAATGAGTATACTCATTTTTACTCTTTTTTTGACCACCACAATTTAAATGTAAATGTTAATTTGAACCAAAGAAATTAAACAAAACAGAAAGAGGACCGTCCTGGGTACGACGATAAACTACATCCGCGTTCTGAGTAAGACGACAAACTACATCCGACAGCAAGGCCTCTGATCAGGAGGATTTAAGGAGCATGGAACCAACTCTAAATTGCTGGTGCTCCTAGGTCCAACCGGATTAGGGGTTATAGCACCTGTTAGGGTCCCAGTTATGGGCAAATAGTTGAACCCCCAAAAGAGATGAAACACTATGAAAATACAAAAATATGTTTTAATACCAGCAATACTTTTTGGAAAATTTTTTTACCAGCAATAAATTTTTGAAAAAGAAAAAAAAATTACCAGCAATATATTAAAAAAAAAAAATTAGCAGCAATAAAAATCTTGTCGGCATTAAATAATCCATTGAGGTTGATATGCAGTAAACAAAACAAAACAAAACCAGAAAGAGGAATAAAGAATGTGTTCGTGTAGATTATATCCGAAAATATAAGGAGTCCCTTTCGTCTTCTTTCTCCCTTCCTCCTCCTCCTTCTGCTACTACTACTAATCCCCCCAAAGAAGGAGAAGGTTAGTAGTAGTAGTAGTAGTAGAAGAAGGAGTAGGAGGAGGAAGGGAGAATGAGGAAGAAAGGGATTACTTCTAATCCCCCTGAAGAAGAAGAAGAAGAAGAAGAAGAAGAAGGGGATTATTATTATTAGTAGTAGTACTCTAAAAGTAGGATGGACTCCTTATTTTTCCGGATATAATCTTCCATAACAGATTCTTTATTCCTTCTCTTTGGCTCGAGACAAGAAATCGGAGAGTCGAATCCGAATTCATTCAAGTCTTCGTTATATTCATTTACTTGGAACTACCCTTGAAAAAGGTATTAATCAATCGCCCCTCATGTATGGGTTACATAGTAGGACTTGGATCTGGAAAAAGTTATTGCTATCGCCAAAATAACTGTTAATGCAATATTCATTCGCAAAAAAAAAGAAAGAAAAATATTCTTACAATCCAAGACATGCTTCGATTTTAAATAACCCATGAAGGATTGACTGATAAGCCATGAAAAAAAATCAATCTATGAAGCAATCAATAAATCGATTAAACTTTCACTTTCAGTTCATTTTATAAATCTCGAATTTGATTTTAAGAAAACAACGAAATCTGTTTCTCCTTTGTACTATATTAAATCCATTTGTAGGTCAGCTGCTAAGAAAGTCGGTTCACTGTGTCGTGCGAAACAATTTTTCTCTTCAGAGTCTATCTTACATATCTATAATTCTACCATTTGTCCATGCGTAGAATATTGCTGCAACATATGGCCCGGTGCCCCTGCTATTTATCTAGAGCTCTTTGATAAAATCCAAAGAAGTATTAGCAATATTATTGATCCTGATCTGACAGCTCTTTCTCTTGAAACAATTTTCCATGAAAATACGTTTCTCATGTTCAATAGCTGTAATCGTTCTTTCCACTATTGATAGGTTTTCTTTCTTAACCTTTTGTTTGAAGTAGTGTGGGAACATCAACATCTTGATTATATCATTATTTTCTCTTCGAGTTACATGTGTTATCTATTTTAGCTGTTGCGGCAATTGAAAGTCCTCAGTTGATGTATTTTCTGTTAATTCAGTATAATGACGATCCAGATATGAGGAACAAAATAAAACGATAGCAGTCTATAGAGAATTCAAGATGCCCCCACACCCGCCAAAAAAAAAAAAAAAAAAAAAAAAAAAAGAAAAAGAAAAAAAGAAACCCAACACATAATGTCATGTACATAGACAATGGACATCTCGGCCGAGAAATATAATTTTCATCTAGACAAAAAAAAAAAAAAATTAAAACAACATAAATTCCTGATACTGGAAAAATGGTCGGTTTCTTTTATCACTCCAGTAAGTAGTGGATTCATCCTACTATGCCCCACCTTTAAAACAATCAGAGCAGACCGAAAATGGAGTACTGCTGCCATATTTCATCTGTAGCTGTCCTATTTTAAACTTACAGAGCCCACAATCTTCTGTGCAGCGTTTGATGTGAAGAATAGTTTTCCACCCTACAACCCCTTTCCCCACAGACAAAAGTTGTAAACTGGTTGCGCCTCTATCGCTAATTCCATCCAAAAGCTACAGTCCTTAGTTCGCCCAACTGTGACCCACACCCAGCTAAGACTCGGTACACTACGTACATTGAGTCAAACCTTCTTCATTCCTTTCGTATACATATAGTCAAGGGTAAATTTCACTCGGATAGCTTCTTCCCAAGTGTTGCGTTATACAACAATATCCCAGGAAGATGCTTTCTCAACTACTACGACGTTACCTGTTCAAGTCTGAGTTAACCGTTATCTTTTCCACATACCGCATAAACTGCACCCCTTAATCTTACTGCTCTCATGACAATCGACTGCAGTAACCCTCTAACTTCAGTGGCTCTCGGGCCTTATATATAAGTGAAGTGAGTAGCCATGGTCAAATGCAAGAATAAATAAAAAAAAACTGTCCAACAAACAGAACTGACGAAGTTTGCAATAACAAGAAAAGAACAGAGCAAAAATAATATGATGCACGCTAACGTTACATGCAAGACAAAGTTAACAGTAATAAGGTAAAGAAACAATAATAAAGCAAAACTTTCACAAACTAAGAATTGTCGTTGACACACAAAAGCAAGTTCAGATAAGCGAACGTAGCGTTCTGACTTCAAGGCAAGACAGATTGCTACTGAGTTATATGAAACTGCAAAAGGGCCTATTTTATTGGCGAGTAAAAATATCCCAACATGCATTTGTGTGCTTCTGCCTATAAAAGGGTGGAGGAAAGTGTTTTGCAGTCATTCCACAATGAAGATTGAAATCAACAATAAATATTATTAAAAAATAATGAAAACAGCAAAGTTAGTGGAAGGAATTTTTCGCTGTTCCTTTGCACATTGGAATTACTGTGTCATATTTAATGTGTATCCTCAATGTCGAATGAATTGTTTTTATTTACTTCGGTTTCCCTAAGGAAATAGCATGAATCCATTCCTCCATTTCTTCATCGCCAGATGTCTTGATGAAATATATCTTTATTGTCATCTGTCAATTGTTGATAATCCGCCCTCATAAATAACTTATAAGCGCAAGCGGTACTTACAAAAATATGTTATCCTTATTGTCAGTTTTGACAGGATCCAGTAAAATCATATTATATTTCTGCTTGTTCCTCTAATATTTAGTAAGTTACCATGTGATGCATACCCTGTAAGAGATAACCTTTCCCCTGCCCACAATTTCTTGGCATAGCAGCAACAGACTGAGTAAGTTCCTTTTGTTTACTTTCGGCTAGACTCATTCTGAGCAGTCAAATAATTCTGTTGTATTAAAATACAAAAGAACTAATTAATTTTACAATGGCAAACGAATTATGTTTGAGATTTAAAAAAAATAAAAATAAAAATAGCAAAACCTAAATTTCATATCAGAAAAAAAGGAATCGATTTTCAACGCTGGTCACAACCTAAATATATTATTTCATTTAATTTCCATTTTGCATTTATAAAGTGAATATTTTTATATTATTCATAATTCTGATTTACTGTTCATTGATTTATCGAGAGCGAGGAAAATGTTGTAGCTGGAAAACATTTTATTAAATGACATTTACACATTTGTTATGCATAATGATACGGAAGTTTTCGACAGTTAAATATTTCACTGACCACCGGAATGAAATTCAAACGCTCAAATTTTGAACCTGTTGTAGAGTAGCTACCACCCCTTCAGCACTCTACCAGATAACCTGGCTCATAGCCTTAAATTAAGGACTTCAACAGTTGATTAATAAGTTGACAGTAAGCTGATTAATATTCAGACTGATCTTGCTTCGTTTGGCTATACAGCATTTGACCTTCCTCTATTCCTTGTAAGTTTTCTTGTTAATTGTTTTATAACTTATTGTTCTGTGTTTTTTGCATGTATCCGTTAGCACCGGATACTGGTGCTGAATAAATATATCAAGCACTCATTCTTCTCTGTGTATCATTCACCTCGAGGATACAACAGAACCTAAACTTAATCCTTAAACTAGTTTACTCAGAAAAACGGTAAAGATTTTGAAAAAAATAATTGTGTCCTTATTTATCATGTCAAAATCCAACTTTCAAATTAAATGCAAAATCGACTTACCCACCCTAAGGCTGAAAGATATGATAATCAAATCAGGAAGGAAAGAGAGATTAGGGAAAACAACGCGTGACATTCCTTATTAATAACTGGATTGTTTCCTTCTGGGGAGGAAGCAGGGGAAACTTGTTGATCTGATTGCTAGAAGAAGGCTGATTCATCCTGAAAGGATTGGCCATAAAAAATAAGTCATCAACAAGTTCATTGACGTCACAGGAGCCATTGAAACCAATGGCTTCTATGCTGGAAGTTTTGGGTGTTTTGTTTTGATAACCTTTCGTAACTGCCCCAATACATTGTCATAGTACACTCCATTAATGGTGTGGCCATTTTGAAGTACAATGCCCTTTGCATCTCAAAAACTGAGGCTATCATCTTCCCTGCAGAGGAAATGGCCTACTTTGGAGCAGGTGAGGACGCGGGAAACAACTCTGCGTCAAAGTCAACCTACCTCATCATGGTTTAGGAAACGTTCAAGAAATCTGCACGATCTGCCTTAATGTTAGATTTTGCCGTGATGTGATCAACCTGCTACGCTTTTGTCAGAAGATGTGGTACCCACCTAGCAGAAACTTTTGTCATGTCAAGTTCATTGTGCAGAATAATTCTCATCTCTCTCACGGGATATGCATCAGCTATTTCATTTATAGTCAATCGCTTGTTATCCATTGCTGTGTAGTGAACACGATCCATGTCTTTTCTCGGTGTTGGCATTTGCAGGACATCCAGGTCATCTTCAAGACTCTCCCTTGCCCGCCTAAATTCATCTACACGCTGTTGATAAAGCTGAAGCGTCATCGCCTTATGTAGCAACCATGTCAGTATAAATGTCCTTCGGGGCTAAACCCTTTTCTTGTAGGTTTTTGATATTATTGATGCCAAATTTTGTATGTTTTCAAGTCTCAAGGAGTTACTTTTGATGTCTTCCGTGAACAGTCATATATCAGTTTAGCTGAAAAGAACAATGTGGTTATTAATAAGAAGAGTTGAAAATAATTCTATTCATAGTTTTAGCATCAATTCTTCATAGCCAGACTAGTAACTGTTCAACCCAACCTCGTATTTCAGTGGATAAATATATCCTTATTAATGAGTCATGAAATGTTCAGTAACACTTTTTTTTAATTTTTGAAAACTTGATTTTGAGTTCGTTTATTACAGTTGACAATAAATCATTACGGGGTTAATTTTTATCAAATATTGCGATATCATAAATCATTAAGTTCCAATTTAAGAAGAATGGATTATCGATATATTGAATTCAGGAATTGGACAGACATCATAGAAATCTGCATAATGGATTTCTTCAAAACTTATTAGTATCCACTTAAATCAAGCAGGGATCACTTAAATATCTATTACTGGAAATAATAATGATCAGTTCATAACTGATAAAAGTGATGCCTTTTCTCTATTATTCAACCCACACAATTATATATATATATATATATGTGTGTGTGTGTGTGTGTGTGTGTGTGTGAGAGAGAGAGAGAGAGAGAGAGTGAGTAAGGTGTGTGTGTGTACCAGAGAGATAAAGACACACACACACACACACACACACACACAGAGAGAGAGAGAGAGAGAGAGAGAGAGAGAGAGAGAGAAACACAAAGAGATAAAATAATAATTCCTGTTACTTCTTATCCCAACTCTCACATTATTATCCATTTAGACGAGAGGAATAAAAATAATCGAATTTAGTTCTAGTTTCACTTATTTTTACCGTGGCAGCCATTTAGCTACAAAAACTTTAACAGAAAAGGTAATGACATTGTTTCATGTAAGACATTTTGTCCCATCCACAGACAGTTCATTTCGTTTGCAGAATCAGTTTGGTTAGACATCTGATCCCCTCTGATACCAAATCGGTCGACAGAGAGAAACGCGAATTTTTGAGTATTTATTTTTTCATAAACAGAACTCAATCAGCTAGGAGGGTGTTGTATAGACAATAGTGATTGTCTTGCATAGACAAAAGTCAGACTGAAAATTCATTCCTGACTCCCATGTGCTGACCGTTTTTATTTTATCCAGGTTAATATCGTTGACAGACTATTTCGATTGCTTCAGGCCGGCACCGAAACCCGACCGATTTGGTATCAGTTTCAGATTCTAACCCCTAGACCATCGACGCCTGGCAGAAAGAAAGTGAATTTTTGCGTATTTATATTTTCATAAATACACTAGTCACTAAGATAACTCAGTTAGGATAATATTGCATTATCAGCACTAATAATGATGCCAAATTTGTTGTTTTCAGTGTCTTAAGTTAGGTTAGGGTTAGGTTAATATCATATATCAGTATATATATGATAATAATATATATATATATATATATATATATATGTCAATGAAAAAAACAAGAGTTTCGAAAAACTTTATCAAGGCAAATGTCTTTATTTTGTTCATAGTTTTAAAGTATGCTATTTTATCATAAAGTGTTCAATATTGGTGAATGCATTAAAATATAAAAAGTGTGCATTGAAGTCAACACCTTTTTGGTTAATTTAACATGTTTCGCTTTTAGGTAAGATTCATTGGAAACTTTTGGAAATGAGTCAATTTTAATATATTTAATATATTTATTTATATATAATATATTTATATACATTTATTAATATATATATATATATATATATATATATATAAAAATTTTTTTAATTTTTGAAAACTTGATTTTGAGTTCGTTTATTACAGTTGACAATAAACGACATTACACCCAGTCCCATACGGTTCATTATGTTTATGCAAATATTGAACGATATCATAAATCATTAATTTCCAATTTACTACCATAAAATGAGATACGCAACGATAAATATTGAATTTCAAAATGAATTTTGTCAGACATCATAGAAACTCACATGCAACTAAATGGATTTATCTTCAAAACTTATTAGCATATATAATATTTAAATAATACATATAAAAAGCATATATATATATATATATATATATATATATATATATATATATATATATATGAAAAAAATAAAATAAACAAAAATGGTGGCGTATTAACGAGTTCATAACTGATAAAAATATCTGTGATGCCTTTTCTCTATTATTCAAATAACCACTAATGACATTCATTATTTCTGCTTCTTATTTTGCTATATATAGTCATATATAATAACATATATTTTATAAGATATTTCTTTTTATATATCATGGATGTCAATGTTGAGAGCCTGTGTGTGTGACGTTTCAGAGAGAGAATTGAGTCGATAGACGTTGTGTGTGTTTATCCAATATTCTTGGTATATAAAATATGGGGATTATACTAATCTTCACGTCGCTGAAATGGTACACACACACACACACATAGCACAGTCGAAGGAATTACAAGAGAAACAGAGAACTGAGGGATTCCGAGAGGTTTATCTTCAGAGATTGAGAGAAAGAGAATGAGAGAGAGAAATCACAAAGAGATGGAAAATAACGAATTCCTCAGACGCAAAGATTAATTACGTATCCCAAAATCTCACATTTTGATCATCCATTTATGACGAGGAGGAACCATTCAAAAAAAAAGCAATTTAGTTCTAGTTTCTGACTTATTTTTTGTTCTGCCCCTAACGGCAAGCATTTATGAAGCAATACAAAAACTTTATCAATGAAAAACGTATCTGACATTGTTTCATGTAAGACATTCGTAGACGTAAATAATAGCAAACCCTTTATACCACAGTTCAACCAGTTCGAGATTTTGTTTCTTCTTGTATCATTCAATTGATCAGTTTGGTTAGACATCTGATCCCCCTGAACTGGAGGCTATTTCAAATTTAGTCGACAGAGAGAAACGCGAATTTTGAAGAAATTTAACTTTTCAAATTAAACAGAACTCAATCCTCAGCTAAGAACTCTGGGTGTTGTATAGACAATAGTGATTTCGTCTTCGATGCTTAATCAACGACAAAAGTCATTGTGATCTGTTTCCGACAAATTGGTTTCCTTTGCCCGTTCCCAGCTGATGTGCTTACGACCGTTTAAATTGTTTTATCCAGAATTAATAATAACACAGCCACAGACAGATATCTATTTTGATTTCTTCGCAAGCTTCAGGGTTATGGAATTTCAGGTCGATTGTTTGACTTAATACAATAATTCCTGTAAAACCGACTGAATGTCGGTTCTCAGCTCCTATTCCACGAACACAGGTGTTCCCCAAGGCACAATCAGGCCTACTCTGTTCCTATTCTAACGAACCCCATAGGTTCCCAAGTACCATCGACGCCTGGCATTTACTCCTGTCTCAAAAAAAATCTAGTGAATTTTTGCCTCCAATCGATTTACTACAGGAATTTTCTTTAATGCCTCAAAAACAAAAACACTAGTCACATCAGAGAGAACCATCCCTTCCCGCATTAGGATAATATTGCATTATTTGACCTAATGGAAAAATACTGTCCACCAAAAGTTGACTCCCTGTGCCGCGCCAGGGAATTTTACTCCCCGGAGTCGATCCTTCAAATCGAACCATTCGCCCTAGGAGTTATTGGACATATATGGTCTGGAGCCCTTCTGTTTGTCTCAAGTCCTTCATAAAATCCAGAGACGGATATGCAAAATTTGCCCTATATATATATATATATATATATATATATATATATATATTTATATATATATAACTGTCAATGTGGTTCCAAAAAACAAGAATTTAAGCGTTCAACTAGGCTGAATCTCTCTGAGGAAAACTTTAAATCTGAACTTCATGTCTTTCTCGCCTCTTTTCTTTTTCTTGTTTCCTGATAGCTATAATCTTCAACTATTCAAATGTAATGTCAATCGACATCTCCAGATGTCTGGATCTATCCCCTATCCTTCTCTTCATACTTTCTTCTATCACTCTTATTTGTTCTCGCTCCAACACTCTGTAACCCCTTGCGTGCTAGTCGCTTCCCGCCTTGCTTGGGCTGAAACGCTTAAAAAAATAGGGTGTTACTGAATGTGAAAGATCTATATATAAAATTCTGTGACTTCTGTTAGTCCGTCCATCAGTAACACCCTCTAAAATTGCCAAACATTGATCGATCGTAACGAAATTTAGGGGATAAGTGCAAACAGCTAAGGTAGTAAAAAGTACAGTTCGATTTACTAGGGTGCATAAAAACTGCAAAGTAGAGATTTTGTCAAAGTATTTTTCCAACAAATCAGCTTATTCAAATTTCATCGATTGGTTTGCGAAATTGAAGGCTACGTAGAGTTTTTAAATATCGACAAAGATTGTTAGCGATAACTTCAAAATTAATTAATACTGTGAGGATTTCAACACGCGTTAGCGTGTCGCAAGAAATTCTAGTATAAGAAAAACAAAAACATTATTAAGAAGCGAGAACAATAAAAGAACAGGAATTAAGAGGGCAGAAGATAACGATCGACATTTCAGTTAAATATCTGAAGATCAAACTTGATTGAAATACAAGAAGCTGGAAGAAAGTCCCACAAACTAGAGGTGCCAGAAAAGAAACTTTTGCATAGAATTTACAGTTACATCTAGCAATTTCAAATGTAAAATGATGAGACCTTGCTGCCAATTTAGTACTGCGCTTAAATTCATAAAAACTAGGTACCGTACATAAATTCCACCTAGACAATTACCATGAACAATTTTATATTGATATTGAGAAAGCTTAGCTTAGGACTGGACAAGAATAAATCATGTTGAGAAAACAGAACTATGAAGATTGTATTATCACACTTTTCAAAATACGGAAGGTTTGATTGCTTCGAAAATCAGTATTTGAGAATTTGATCTTAATTTTTTTATAGAACGCTGGTAAAACAATATTTTTTTATTACTCTAATAGTAAATCTATTAGCTGAATAATGGAGTTATTTCCCGTATATCGATATTTTATTGTTAATTTTAATTATCCACGAAAATAAATACGAGTCAGGATTTAAAATTTTCATTGTCTGTTATGTAGACCAGGATTTCCCAACCAAGGCGATATCGCCCACCGGTGTACGATTTCAGCTGTTGGGTGGGCGATGAGCAACTGAACATAAAATGGTGGTCGATTGGAAATTTTGGTTAGCGATATAATATTTTGCGCATTAAAAAGATATTTAAAGATATGCTACTCGAAACTAGGCGATATCGCCCACTGGTGGACGATTTAAACTGTTGGGTGGGCGATGAGCAACTGAACAGAAAATAGTGATCGATTGGAAATTTTGGTTAGCGATATAAGATTTTACGCATTAAAAAGATATTTCAACATATGCTACTCGAAAAAAATATTCAAGGGAAATATGCAAAGAACCTGTATAAAAAAAAACCAAAATACGAGGCGAAATGGGAATAATTGGGCTACATTCCTAGATAAGATATAAATATCCCCGCAAATAACAAATATTTTGGCATTTTCTATAGTTTGAGAAGTGTCATTAACTCTCAAATAGTTATCAGTACTAGACATAACAAATATATTCGCTGAATTTTTTATTATCTGCTAGTATATTCTTTTTTATTTTATAATTAGGAACAAAAATTGTGTAATTTTTGTTACCACTTATAATCTAAACTAAATTGTACATATAGTTTTCAATGGCCAATTTCATTTGTTCTTTAATACTGCAGTAGCAGCCGCCGCATTAATCAGCATTATTTGTTAACTCCTTTGGTATTTATTACTAGACAATTTACGAACCAGTAACAAACTTTTACCAAACAATTTTGATATGCTTTTGAATATTTACTAAACAGGTGGGCGATGGAAATTTTTTTCCATGTGAAAATGGGTGATGACGCCAAAAAGGTTGCCTATGGTGTTGAATATTTTCAATGTGAAGATGTCATCTTCCCAGGAACACTTATGTAAGTAACAACTGTTCCTGTGAAGATGACATCACAAAACTTGAATATCTACTTGTACTTAGCTACAGAAGATGTGAGAATTGCGCGAATCTTCTGATAGCTGATGGTTCCGCAGATTGTGCAGCGTAGAAGAGACTTACACTTTGCTATGTGTTAAATGTTTTTAAATACTGCCAACAAATTCGCACTTGAAGTAAATGAAACATAAGCCACATCATATTACGTGATATAACAAAACACATAAAATTTAATGGGAGAGATTCAAGCAATAAAAGTTCTACTGTAAACGGGCCTGTAAAGTCAAGATTAGAATAAGCGCAATAGGAACAATAGATTGGTGGCAATTAATCTTCATAACAGTTGTGGTAGAAACTAATTATTCTTTTTACATGTGTGCCTGAGTAATTTTGCATGTACGTATAATGCATGCATATAGCGATTTTCCAAGAACAGCTTAGATGTGGCACAAGGCCTAACATAGGACTCACTAATCAGTCGTAATTGATTGTAGCAAGACAAGCTTTCTAACCATTGCACCACGTCGAGGTGCCCACATGCATGCATATATGCGTAAAGTCTGAGTTTATATGAAAGACACTTCTGATTGAAATATGATGACTAAGATTGCATTTCGCTAGAGCAAGACGCGTTGAAAACATTTCTTGCAAGCAAGAACAGAATAAATTATCCGAAAAAGATTTATCCCATAAATATAGATAGAATTTCATCTCTGTAACTAAGATATAAAACGCTTGAGGTGAATAGGTTAATATTCATTCTGTATTGATTCCGGTTGAGACCAAACAATTCGGTGGCAATTTCAATGCAATATTCCGAGAGTTGTTGTGACTGTCAGCTGATTGGTTGCTTCTATTCTGTTTTTGATTGGTTAGAAATGGCGAATACCAGAATTTCTGATGATATGTAAGTTTTTATCCATTTTTTTTTTGTACAGACCAGTTCTTCAATTACAATTCGCATAAAGATGTCCTTATTTGCGCACCGTATTTTATCATGAAAGGATGTATATTCTGTACGAAATTTGAACAGCGATCCCTGGCGCCGAAAAAGTAAAAAAAAACAAAAACAAAAAAAAACAAAAAATATTTCAGCATCCAAGTTATTGATTGATACATTTTTATGACTTATGAACTCTATATTTTTAGATTGTAAGAATTTGTGGGGGAGATAATAATGATGTAGCGCTATAAGTCTTACTAATTAACCAATAGCTAAGAGAAGAATAGGTGGATTCATACTTTTAGAAAGTGTATTTGTGCATAAGTGAATATAACGAACCCAACGTGAATTGGAACTCGGCTCTCCGATTAACAATTCCGAGCCATTATCCATGACACCAAACACACATCCAGAATTACAGCACCTGGTATTCTTAAGCGGACACCCATCTAGATACTGACATGGCTCGACGTTGTTTTACTTCAGTCATCGTACAGGAACCGGTGTTTCAATGTGACGTAGCCGTAAGTCGATTCCGATGCATAACAAAGCTTGAATAACTACTAGTAGTTAACTACAGAAGATATTAGAATTGCGTGAATCTTTTGAATATTATATTCTTGCTCTGTCTTGTACATAGAGTTCTACCTGTATATATATATATATATATATATATATATATATATATATATATATATATATATTCGTACTGAGAAGCTGTGATACAACGAAACAGTACTGTCTGCGAATGACATAAAAAAATCTCTTGAAATTATATATATATATATATATATATATATATATATATATATATATTAGCTCTTGAAAATATATTTCAATTGAGCATTTTTGATTGATAAGCTAATTCTATAAACAATAACAACCCGCGCTAATGCAAAGCTCTTCAATAAAATGAATGGAACACTTTGGTTGATTGGCATTTGTTTACATTCGTAAAAACAATACGGTAGATTTAGCTTTGTAATTCTGTGAAGATAGCTCAGTGGTAGAAGCTCTTACTGACACCAAATCGGTCGAGTTACGATACTAGCTTGAGGCACTCGAATGCTAATCGCACTGAGGAGCTGTGATACTGCGAAACAGTACTGTCTGCGAAATACATATACAGTAATTTCATTGAATACGACAGACAGGGTGCTTTTATTTAGTTTTTTATACAATTTCTCATGCGATCTAATAATTTTTTTCTTTTCGGATGTTTAAATTATATGAAAACACTTTATAAAAATTTAATTTTATACAACAAACTTTTTCTTATTTAAGAATTAAAATATTTAATCCTTGAAAATGGCGAAATGTATAGCCGGAAGCGCTCAGATAAAACAATTGAATAATAAAAAATATTAAAAAATTAAAATCTTCAGACACATTGGTTTGTATATTAATATTCCTTCGTTTTTATTATTATTTAATTTATATTCCTCGACTACTTTCGGGCAACATGACCATCATCAGGAGAACTATATCAATATATGTATTCACCATTAATATTCTATCTATCTATCTATCTATCTATCTATCTATCTATCTATCTATCTATATTTGTGTGTGTGTATGTGTGTTTACGTATGAATATAAGTTGGGGGTATAAACCTGTAAGAGTATTTCTAAAAGAAAAGGTTCGTCTACGAAACTCAGTCATCTGAATTATGAAATGAATTGATCTATATATTATATCAGTATCGCTTGAAATAATCGCATTTTCAATGCTTCTTTTTTTCGTTTGTTTGTGGATAACAACACTTTTTAATCACACTTCATCAAGAGCAGCCTGGCCTTAGCCGTTCAAAGGACAATTCCGATAATATCACCGCAACGCCGAAGAATCGCATTCAGCACCTGTAAGCCGAGGTAAATAGCAAAAAGTAAGAAATGTGGGATCAATTCGTTAAATGTTGAAATCAATTCGGACAAAATTCGCAGTTTCAAGATTCGTTATTCCAAGAAAGATCATTTTTAATTGAATTTCATCATGAATGAGTTGATTTATAATCTCTCTATATAAAACAGAGGATGTCTGTGTATCTGTCCGTGTGTCTGTCTGTGTGTCTGTTTGTCTGTGTGATATCTTTTCACTCGAGATTCATCCAACCGATTTTGACCAAACTTGGCACGTACATTGTACAATGTATGAGATAGGTAGCGTAAAAATTGATATTTTTTTAAAAATCAGTAATCGATAAAGTCGATCAAAAGTTGATAAATTCAACTTTTTTCCTCCGATTTCGTTCAAACTCGCTATGTAGGTTACTTACATCATGACGAGTTCAACGATACCTCTTTTTTTTTTTTATTCCTACTCCACTGCGTTTAGCGAAAAACCGCGAAAAACGAAAAATCAATTTCAGCACAAATTGATTTCAACAGAAATTTTACACTAAAATCTCCCTTAATTTTCAAGCAATGTAATACAAACTTCACTCAATTGTAGCCAACAATTAGTTGATTGTTTAACAGGCATTTAACTTGATAATTGGGTTCACCCATATAATGAAAACTTGCGTAAATAGCGAAAAATGGCAATTTTTACTGGTTTCTTTCTTATTTTCCGTTGATCTTTCAACCAATTTTCATCAAACTTAACAATTGTTTTTAAATGTGCCCTCTTTTACATCCCTGGTAGCACCCTGACACATTGATTTTCAAAAACTCCAAATTAATTGTGACCTCAAATGGGTCTTCATGTTGCCTGTTTTACTTCTTCATGTCCTCGGCTAACTTCGATTTAATAAATACAGACTACTTCTGTTATATCAGTAACTGCATTAATTCAAAATGTTTTTAATGAAATTACTTTAAAGTAATTGAAGAAGATAGACTCTGTTACATCTAAACATGATGCTGTTTTTGCTCTATTCTAATTGAACGCCTTTTCTGATCGACCAGCTGGGTATGGCTGCTAGTCAATGATATTTGTTTACTTTTAATATACGTTAAATCTGCGATATGATTTAGTTTCTAAGCGTGGAAATAAAAAATGGTTTGACCTCATTCTATACATGTTTGTGAAAAGGCATAAAACTTAATATCCATTAATTGTAGGCATTGCAGGTATTCTTGAGAGCTAATGCAATCGATCCTGGCCAGGCATTTCGACTTTCTCACCGACGTGTCGTGATCTCCCTCTGTTTTTCTATAACTGTTTTCATGGAAACTCGAGCTTTCTTTTCTTACCTCGACTACATGAATTTATGCGTGTTACTAGATTTGCAACGAGGTCTCACTGTTGACGCAACTAGATGCAACCGTCTCTTCTATTCTAACAGTCTCTTTTCCCGCATTTCTCATTTGTGGAACTCCCTTTCTATTTATTTCTTGCTTCCCTGTCATCTAAAATCTTCATAAATTCAAATGCAGCGTCAATCGCCAATTTCTGTCTTCCTCAATCCTGTTCTTTTATTGTCTTTTTCTTATTTCCCACTAAAGTCTTCCCTTTCTTTTTCAATCCCTGTTAAAGCCTCCTTGTGGTATTATCGTTTTACTTAGAGTGAAATGACAAAAATAAAAGAAAGGAATATAGAGAACATAGACAAGCATTTATAACCGCCAAACTTTGCTTTCGTAAGATTGAAGAGCAACCAAGGCTTTTTCAACTAAGTTCTAGCACCTACGGAGGTTCCGTCTTTCACTGGCGGGGAGTAGTGATTTTCTAAGCCCATCTTAGATGTGGCACAAGGCCGAAAGCATGGGACACCCAGTGAGGATTGAACTCACTACTCAGTCGTAATTAATCTAGCAAGACAAGCTTTCTAACCATTACACCACGTCGAGGTGCCCAATTGGCAGTAGTATCTTAATCCTAAATCAACACTAACCTACAATTACTGAGAAATTGTTTAGCAAGAAACTTACATGTGATACCCGATAATTATCTAATTAACAAATAGTATCAAATGCTATGTATCATTTTTATTTCTTGTTGGCTTAAATCTATGTGAATGCCTGCTAAAAATTTCCCTACCCAAATTTATTGATAAATATTACAGATGCATTCTGGAGAATTTCTTCCGATCTAATAAAAGTAACAATTCTCGGTCTTGTTATTAGATATTTTTTTCTTTCCTGGATTGAAGTCAGTCAATTATAACCATTTTAGTGAACACTTTATTTTGTCAACTTTCTTACTATCTTATTGTTGCTTTGCTTTGCCTTTTATTAATTTGTCTTGTCTTGTATTATTTCATCCGTTTCTTATTGTTATTGAGAATTTTATTAATTCCACTTAACTATATCTGCTTCATCGAACACTTCTTATCGATCAGGATGCTTGATTGATTGATTCGTTTCCTACGGCTTATAAAAGTTTTGCAGAATATTAAGGCCAAAAATTATATTTTTAGTCAAGATTCTTTTTTGAAACAATAATAATATAGTTATACAAGTCTTACTAATTAATCCATAGCTGGGGGAGAAGAGGTGGATTCATACCTTTCCCAAGAGTATTTGCGCGTAAGTGAATATAAATAACCTAACTCGGCTCTCCGATTAACAATTCCGAGTCATTATCTGTTACTTCACCCGTACATACAATAATATAATATTATATTTATGCTAAGTAGACTTTAGCTACAGTTTATTGGGAGAGAGAACGCACAATCTGGCGTGATCAACAGTTCTAAAAAAACCGCGTATGCTGGACCACGGCACGGACATCGACAGCTTCTAAACAATTTCACCTACTTATTTCTTTTCAAAGAGATTGCCTCAACCCGTAGTGTGGTTTTAAAATGCTGCCAAGCATAGTCGCACGCTGAGCTTGTTTCCTCAGGCAAATACAGGTTGATAATCCTGTATCTGACCATCTGAAAACAGGAAATCTAAAAAAAAACGAATATTTTTAGTATGAAGTTTGACGCACAAAAAGCTTACTTACTTGACCTACGCCACTTGGGTATGACGTATATATAGCATATGTCGCCACAATGACTTTGATAACCACTGAGTGCCAGCCTGTCTGAGCAATATGAGCCAATTTATTGATGTCAGTTTTTGTCAAAATTATCATAATAGATAGACGTCAGTGTGCTGTTTGCTGATTATTTTTTTTTTAAAATTATATATATATATATATATATATATATATATATATATATATATATATATATATATATATATTATATTTAGAGGTTATAGTGGTTCCAACGAAGAAAAGTATAATATTAAAAAGAAGAGAGATACCGCAAACGTTTTTGGTTGTCATGTGGATTAAAAAAATATATATATTATGCTTTATTTTCCATAATATTACTACACGTTTTCTGGTTTCAAGAACGACATCAGGTAAAGGGTAAAGGTTTCCATATATTAAAAATAATTAATTTTTTTCTCCTTTATGTTTTTCGATATTAATTATTCTCGATATGAGACATTCTCTTTTTGTGTTAGTAATCCGAATTTCTTTTTGAACTATTTTCTCTCTAATATATATATATGTAGATTTATATATATATATATATATATATATATATATATATATATATATATATATATATATATATATACAGTGCATTTTTTTTTTTTGTCTATCCATAAACTGTTGACGTTAGGTGGCAATTTGTTTCTAATGACTATATCGTACTATGAGGATAACGATATGCGATGAAAAACGACTGTGCAAATGAACAGCAGAACTAACAACTGGCGCAAATGTACACAGAAATTCATATGTGAAAAGCTAATAAAGGTAGAGACCTAATTTTATATGTGGTGTCATTTGTATATGGCGTCATTTATATGTGGTGTCATTTGTATATGGTGTCATTTGTGTATAGTGTCATTTGTAAATGGTGTCATTGATATATGGCGTTTTTTATATGTGGTGTCATTTGTATATGGTGTCATTTATATATAGTGTAATTTGTATATACTGTCATTTGAGTGTGGCGTCATTTATATGTGGTGTTATTTATATATAAGGACTATTGTATATGGTATCCTTTATATGCGGTGCTACTGCTCATTTTTGAATACACACCGTCTGCCAAATCGTCTAGCCAAAGCCTATTACAGATGTCTTATCAATCCACATAGCTAGCCGGTTGTCTAAACTGTAACTATTCTGAGTTGACCTTAGAGTTCCTATGAGAGAGCGTATAATCTGGCGTGATTAATTTTTGAACAGAGCCAGTGCATTCAAACCCACACTCACGATGACTTGTGACATCGTGCTAGCATTGATGTCTTCTGAACGGTTTGCGTCCTCCCAATTTCATTCACAAGACTTGGATCAAGCAGTGATATGATTTTTAGGCGCTTTTTAGGTCTAATGTCGATTCCCCCGGTCAGTAATATCAATGAGTCATGTCGACGAACAAATCAACCCTGGTGAGATACGAAACCATTTCTCATGGTCAGAAAGCGAATATTTTAACTATTCGGCCATAAATAAGTGTATGCGTGTAAAAGAGGATGTAATAAATGGCAAGAGAGAAAAATATGTTGCGACGAGTGTGTTCAGGAAAGAACATATCCAGACAAACTTTTGTCTAACGATGTGCCTTTCAGAACGAGGCTCATCGCAACATAGTTTTCTGTCTCGTCATTTAGTTAGTCAGATTTGCTGATATCTCCTGAAGATAGGACAGAACGATTACAAAAAAGCTTCGTCTACGAAACTCAGTCATCTAAGTTACAAATTTTACATTTGTTCCATATTATATATATATATATATATATATATATATATATATATATATATATATATGTGTGTGTGTGTGTGAGAGAGAGAGAGAGAGAGAGAGAGAGAGAGAGAGAGAGAGAGAGAAAATGTGATAAGACAAGGAACAAACAGGACATGTTGTAATTTATAAACGTTACTTATTTGTTCCTTATCCTATCATTCTGCCAGATTCTAATCCATATTTGATCCCAATTATATATATATATATATATATATATATATATATATATATATATATATATATATATATATATATATATTTGTGTGTGTGTATTTACGTATGGATATAAATGGGGGATAAACAAAATTTTGCCATAACTGTAAAACTATATCTGAAAGAAAATGCTTTCTGAGTCGCCCTCTTATCTGTGAGTGAAACCGACCGATTATTTACATAACTACAAATGTCAAAGCTTTATTTTCCCCCCTCTGGGGTGTTTGGATACGGAGGACTACATCAATAATGTGTATGTTTGATCGATGTACGGGAGTTTTCTTTTCCGAACCATAACAATTTATCACTCCCGAATCCAAGGTGATATTCCATTGGAAAAGGGACGCGTATTGGAAACGTTTACAGAAGGTGAGGCTTATTCATATTGTTCACTGGTGAAATCTTGGAATTTTACGTTATCAAGTGTTGCCGATACTTGAAAACGAGAAACCAGAAATCATATATATATATATATATATATATATATATATATATATATATATATATATATATATATATTATAATAAATTTCAAAAAACATTTTACATCAAAAATCTTTCATATTTCAGTACTAAAATTATACTTCGTCAGGCGATGGGAGGTAACTTGTGATAAAAATGATTTATTAGGGAAATTTAAAAACAAATCGTTACCTCTTTTCGGAAGTTAAAACAGAGGGCATAAGGTCAGAATTCAAAATGTACTTAGGGGTATGTCTAGGTTAACTAAGTAAACGCCAGATCTACGCTGAAATATAAAAATAAGTTCAGACGCTGGAGATGGGTGGGTTATTTTTGCATGTCAGAAAACTGACGTTTAGACATTTCATGCAACGATACTAGGGAACATTACAATGAAAAATGTATTATGAATGCATCCAAGTATGATTTGCCGATTTGTTGAAGTAGACATAAAGTTATCGGAAACAGATTATTTTTTTAAATTTTTTACTAAATTCAAGGAGCCTTTTAAAGGGGTCAATAAATAAAATGAAAATGTGGAAACATCTATATACGTTGCTAATTATACTGAATGGACGGTAAGACATGGCAATATTAAAGTTGAATAAACCAAACAATTGTTGGGTGAACCATTATATACTAATAGAATAATGCTTATACAATTGTAATATGTAAAAATTATTTATGAAATTTTTTAACTATATATTAAGGTAAAAGATTGACAGTGCCGGTATAACATAATTAGTTCATTTCTTTAGTTTAACAGCTCTTTATTATTAGGATTATTATAAGAAAGGAGGAGGAGGATGTGAAGAAGACGGAGAAGAAGAAGAAAAAGCCTTAATTCCAATTGTTTTATATATATATATATATATATATAATACAATTGGAATTAAGACACCATCAGTTAGTGATCATTTTCACCAGTGAATTTTAAATTTACAATCATTACAGGGTTCTTCAAACTGTCAATGGTGGTAGATTATTGTTGTGGCCTTTTTAGGGCCAGAAATAAAGACACAAGAGAGGAATTGAGTTAAACAAATATGTTAACAGAAATAGTAATACAAACATATATAAACGAGAGTGTTACAGCAGGAATGTTTGGTCCGACTGTCAGAGCTGACTGCCGGAAACTTTCCTCTCCAAAAAGGCAGTACCTGCTCCTATTTATAGCTGGAAGAGTCCATGCGTGCGTGGGTAAATTACCAAAACAATTATTGAAATAGAAATGGCTAGACGGGGAAAGACAGAAAGAGAAGTACTGTCTTAATTCTAATTGTATGAAATAGTTTGCTCTGTTTAGAATATAAACACTGAGTGCTTTTTCTTGAGTTAGTTTTAACATTTAATATTTAACGTTTAAAATTTTATTTTGCGTTAATAGGATTCACTTGGATTATAGCAACGGATTACTACCTACCTACCTACATATATATATATATATATATATATATATATATATATATATATATATATATATATATATATATATATATACTAGCAGCATGGCCCGGCGTTGCCTGTGCTTGATTCAAAAATCGTACGACTCATACAGCAATCGCTATCACTTGACTTAAAAATTGTTTGTCCTTCCTTGCCTTTAAAGGAGTGCCCTTTGCCGTGCTGATGTTGCTACATGGCTTACTTCTTGCCTATCTCACACTGCAAATTTTTCTAAGCTCTATACTAAACATTAAATCTGTTACGAAAAAAGAACTAAACAAAATGAACACAAAACGATCAGCTTTAAAAAAGGATTCGTAATTGGAAAAACCGAATGAAAAAAGAATGTTAACAACAAATACTTTTTCACACCCAACCCAGTTCTGTGGAATCAGAATCAACGTTGAGTTTAAGCAAGCAAATGAGCCAAGTGGAGTAAAATGCCATGCAGATTTAAATTTTTCCCACTTGTGACGAATGCAGCTGTCGATTTTTTTTGCATGCTAGCATGCTAGTTAATATTCGTGTCAGTCAGCTGTTGGCTCTCACGCTGGCCAATAGAATCTTCCTGCCAATTCGTGGCAGCCAGCTATAGGTTCTCACTCTGGCCAGTAGAAAATGGCCGCAAACTACATGAAAACTGTCGTAGATGCATTAAAAAATCGATTATTTCCACTATCGATGGGAGTTGGGAAATGCAAAGTCGGTGTTGTTCCCACTAACTTGGAGCATGTGCATGTAAATTTTGGTGCAAATCTGTCGAAAATTGCGGCCGTGCATTCGTTACACACACACACACACACACACACACACACATCCATCCTTTTATATATATATATATATATATATATATATATATATGAGGTCTCTCTGAAAATTTACGGGACTCGATGTGCTGTGTGAGCTATAAATATTTAATTTTCATCGTCCACACTGAGTTCTTGCCACAGGGTCAGACGATTAATCAGCAAGTCTACAAAGAGATCCTGTAGCGCTTGATTCGCTCAGTGTGCGAGAAGAAACGAGATTTCTGGGAGAACCAAACATGGCTGCTTTACCACGACAATGCACCTGCAAACATCGCCCTGATCATCCGGAATTTCCCGTACGGGAAGAACATCGTCTTACTGGAACAACCTCCCTATTTACCTGATCTTGCTTCGTGTGACTTTGTTCTTTTTCCTAAGCTCAAGGTGATCATCAAGGGGACCCGTTTTGAATGAGTATTGGCCATCAAAAGGGCTTTAACGACGGAACTGAGGGGCATCCAAGAAGAATTCTTCCAGCAGTGCATCCAAGCGTGGTAGAGAATGAAAAAGGTGCATGAGACTGGATGAGGGTTAATTTGAAAGAAATACGAAACAGATCATAGCATAGCCACACATCCATCCAGCTTAATTTCAATTTTGAAAATCATAGAACTGTGAAACCTGTAAATCTACACTAAATAAATATTTTAAAGGCTCCAATTGCATATTCAACTTCATTTTTCTTACATATATTTACCCGTGTGAAATATATAACAATTTTACTTTTATATATACTATTCACTGAGCCATGTGTGTTCAAGTTCAGTGGATAAAAGTGCCGGTTGATGATCCAAAAGTGTCTTAATGCAAAGAGTTGTGAGTTCAATACCTAGCTACAGCAGATGGGCCAAAATTAGGGAGTTGAGTTATCAAGAGGAATTAACTTAAACTGAGAAATCCACAGGCATATCACGTAGAATTAGAACAATCCACCCGTGTGGACGAAATAAAGGGTTCGGTTCGAAATTAGAAAAAAAAATCAACTGATGAAGGCCTGAGTGTACAACAGCTGATACGTCGTGAATATGGCAATAAAGAGGAGGACAACAGTCCAAATAATGCAAATTATTTTGAATAGATAGATAGATAGATAGATAGATAGATAGATGTAAACGTCCATTTACACTAATAATCAAATAACTTTTGACTCCGTAGTGGAAAACACGAAATAGCAAAACACAGCTGTATTTTTATCGTCGACTATATTCCATTCGCCGTTCTCTGAGGAAAATTTCCAGTTTGGTTATCGCTCCCTTATGGCTTTATCACTATTTGAAAATTCCGTTGCTTAACTTGAGATATTTTCTGCACTAGCAAGAGGAATATTTTGTCGACAGGGAAAATTCATGATTAATAACAGAATTTTGCAATGTCTACCCAAAAATATATTTGACCAAATTTCAGTACAGTCTGTTCAGTCATCCAGTCAAATAACGCTTACGTTAAATTTAATAGCAGTCAGACATAAACTAGAGCGGATGTAAATGGTTACATAAATTATAACAACGAGACAATGCGGTTTCCTAAGAAGTAAAAATGGGGTGGAGTGGTAATTCATCATAATGCTAAACATGTTATATGCTTTGCAATTTTCCTACATAAATTATTTTTATAGTTGATAAATAAATAGCTTATTTAAGAAACTAGTAAATAATTTAAACGTATAGAATTATTTGGTAAATTAATATGCAACTGTTGAATAAAGATTCTTCATATAAGATGACAATAACATTAATCAATCAATGAAAAATGTCAAAAAAATACCAAGTACATCTGTACAAGATGTTACTAATACTACTAGGAGATTAATGCAAAATTAAATTAAATCAAAAATAATCTTACTAAAAGAAAAAAAGCCATATATGGCGCAACGCATTACAACTATAACAAAGGAAAAGCATAATCAAATTCCAAAGTTTAATTAAATTGTAAGGTAAAAGGTAAACTACGTTTGCAATTTACTGTTCATTTCTTTGATTTAATAAGGAATTTTGATTGAATCTGAAAATCACAGTTTTTTATGTAAGCAGAGAAGACATGTTTAATATAAAGATCTACATGTCCTTGCCGTTTTAAAAAAATCCATTTCTTCTTAGGAGTCTTATTATCATCTTTTAAACTCAGAAAATATTTAGAAACTAAATATTTTTGGAGTATAAAGATGCCGTCAGCTGCCATCTACGGGTCATGACCTTTTTATAAAATAATACTTTTTTAATTTTTGCTTCTTCACTTAGATTAAATTTAACGAAGGTCATATTTGATTGGTTGATCAGACTAAAGCTCACAAACGTTATAACACTACTTTTTTTTCGTAAAAAGAGGTTGTATTTTGGTTTTAAATCTAAATAAATCGTTCACACGCTAGTAATTTAAAATCCCCTGATGAGGTGAATTAATATGCATCGAAACACGACTGTAGTTGTGTAATGAATTTTACATGTTTTCGCTGTAATATCCAAAAATAAATAATATTACTCTACTCTGTATTGAGCTCTCATTTAAATTAAATGTTACGAACATTGGAATTGTACTCTATTCGTTCCCACCTTACCTGTATATATATATATATATATATATATATATATATATATATATATTTATTTGTTCACCCATTAACAACGTTGTTCCACGCTTTGCGATTTTTCAAAATGAGTGCCTATTTATTATTTACGCAATACAAATCTGTTTATACAAATTTTAAAAGAATGCGTCGCACACGCGCGCACGCACACGCATACACACACATATGCTTTAATAAGATTTGTAGAATATTCAGGCATGTTGGTGAAAATAAGTAAATATTCTGTTTAATAAATAAACAGAACGTCTAATCAAATATTGGTACCCAATATATATATATATATATATATATATATATATATATATATATATATATAGTTAAGTTACGAAGAACTTGGTAAACCGAATGGGTAGTTCAAGGAGGATGAAATCCTGAGAGCTCAATGTGAATCCAGAGCTAATATTTAATGAAGAAAACAGACCACTTTAAATGTACCATTAAATAATTTATTTCACCAAAATCCTTTTTTTTTTTTCTCGGATCATCAGGTAACACTTCCCAACAACGAAATGAAAGGAAAAAAAAAAGATTTGTTTTGGTTAAATAAATTATTGTAATGGTTTTGTTTTAAAGTGGTCTGTTTTTTTCATTATATATATATATATATATATATATATATATATATATATATATATATATATATATATATAATCATCCACAGGGAGACTATGTCCTGTACAGGTTTCATCACATCATGTGCGTGTGTGTGTGTATATATATATATATATATATATATAGTGATGCCAACGAATACCTATTGTCACTTTCGTAAATGCTCGTTGTAGCAGAGACTTTGTAATCGCAGATACATCTATAGTAATGCCGTTGAACAATCTTGGTGTCAGACGCGTTTGAATAACACTCGCACTAATAGTATTAGCTCGATAATCCTCGCTCGAACAGTAATCCGTACAGCGACCCGAAGAGAAAAATAGTATAGTTAATATAGAGAATAGCGCTCCGTATAGTAATAGACGATAGAGTAGAAATAGCGATCCGTATAGTATAGAGAATAGACTAGAAATTGTGATCGTTAGTCGTCACACTTCTACCTACTTATGCGTTTCTCCCATGGTCACGTGACCCCCTTAATTCAATAATGGGATCGTCTGTTTGCTCAGAGGCGATCTATGTTCAAACACAAGTGTCGGCAGCAACACTTTATTCCTATATAACAATATATATGTAAACACCTTATAAATTCATAGTCGATAAAGTAAGTATAAATTTTTGGGAAACACAGTATTTAACACCAAATTATTGGTAAGAAAGGAAACAATCTCTTTTTCATACCCAAACATGGTATGAATTTCTAAGTCTGCTGATGGCAAAAGCTATAGTCCTGCTGCATCGACTGGTAAGAACTAGATACACTGCACATCACTGTGGCTTGTGAATTAAAGTGGGAAATCGTACAATGGAATAAAAGTTGGCGTTTTTCCCGTACGAAACACCTATTTTCTTGTGCTTAATAAAAACGCCAGCCAAACCGAGTAGCGATTGGACCAGAGACGATTCCCATGACTTAGCAATGTCCAGAAGCATATCACTTTTTTTCCCTTTTTCTAACTCTAAAGCCAGACAACTGCCAATACTTTGCTCAACCTTACATAACACGTCCAGAACTATCTTTTCGTGTTGTTTTTGGAGAGTCGTAAGTCAGAAGATATTAGAAGAGCAACCATGTTTCCTTAAATACATTCAGGCGTTCAACATGAGGAAGATATTTATGGGACAGTATAGGTCACATAGCAAAAGAAAGGGAACACTTTGAGAATCTTGGTGAGACAAACTGTATATATAATCAAGTAGATATTTAAAGAGTTCGTTGATATTAGGTTATATATATATATATATATATATATATATATATATATATATATATATATATATATATATATATATATATATATATATGTATGTGTGTGTGTATATAAAAATGTATATGTATAAAATATATATATATATATAGAAATTTATATATATATTATTTATATATTATATATGCGTGGTACGTATTGTAAAGCGCTCAATATCAGTGATAGATCGCATATACCGTACAACCCAGGGTCACAAACTCGCATCAATCCAACTACATATATATATATATATATATATCTATCTACAAACACATATATCCGCACATATATTTGTGGGAAAATATATATATATACTTATTTTTACATATCAAGAACAATGGAAAGAATTATAACTAAGTGGAAAAATATTTTACACTATGTCATACTTCTTATATATATATATATATATATATATATATATATATATATATAGAGAGAGAGAGAGAGAGAGAGAGAACTGAATTGGGATCAAATATGAATTAAAATTACAACTTTTCCTCTTTGTTCCTTGTCTTATCACACACACACAAGCAACGCTCTCTCTCTCTCTCTCACTCACACACACACACAAACACACACACACACACACACACACACACACACACACACACATATATATATATATATATATATATATATATATTCTCAAATGAGAAAGAAGAAAATTCCTCTTTTGGTAGCATTTACATTTTTGAAAAAACTGCTCAGTACAAAGTAGACAAATACGTTATTATTATTATTTTATCTTATATATTAAAACAAAATCATGTTGAAATCGCTACACAATACCTTTCGTGTTTCTGTACTACGTTTTACCTATTTAGGCGAATGGTAAGTGACTGTTGATTAAATATATTTTCAAAAATTTCAAAATCCAAATGTGTCATATGGGAATAAAGTGTTGGGTTTGAACACGGATCGCCAGAGAGCAAGCACAGTCGACCTCATCTTGAAAAAATTAGATAACGTGATGGGTAAAGGAAAATATATAATGTGGGAATTATCGGCGTCTGACAGAGTATATACTTCGAAGGCGTTACTACTGTTGTATCTCTGATTTACAAAGTCTCGTCTACAAACGAGCATTACAAAAAATAACTCTTTTTCGAAAGATAAAGGTGGGGTGTGTCAGAAAGCATGTGGTCAGAATTTAAAATAATATATATATATATATATATATATATATATATATATATATATATATTAGATATATATATTTATTTAGTGTTACATTAGAACATGCTCAGGTGGGAAATCACGATGCTACTAAATAATTTCCCACCTGATGAAACATTTTAAAAAAAAAAGTTATCGTTGAAACAAACTGTACAGTTTTGTAGTGTCTATGTACATGTTCTAATGTAACACTGCATAATAAATAAATATTTATTGCTCTACATTTGTTTTGAGCCTTGTTTTAAATTAATGTTTTGAACGCTGATATATATATATATATACCGGTAGCAATGGCAGTGTAATGTCAAAAAGGCTGTTAGTCAATAGAAGTGTAAAAGAACAGATATTTAAGGAAAGCAGTCTTTGCCATAAAATTCTCTATATCAGTGATGGAGCATTATTATGTTTAATACTGATAAAATTTGTGACTTAGCTGATTGATTTTCAGCATCTCGACTCTAATATTTCGTAGGCGAACCGTTTTGTAGTCGTTCTATCCACTCGTCAGGAGGTTTCAGCAATTATCTGCAGATTCTCTCATTTTCGTATGTTTTTTATTGTTAAACATTCATTTATGCACTAGTTATTGGTGTGAGGTTTAACTTTCTTCTTTTAAGCATGTGTGCGTGTGTGTGAGTGTGTGTGTGTGTGCGTGCGCGCGTGCGCGCGTGCGTCTATGTGTCGAATGTCTTCGTTATTTCTCCTTTTCATCATTTTGTCTCCAGACAAGAACATGATGACAGGAGAAATAATTACGCACACACACACACACACACACACACACACACACACACACACACACACATATATATATATATATATATATTTAATTTTATTTTAATTATTTACATTTAGTGAAGTAAAACTCGTAATGTTGAAGTGAATTAAAATGTCGCATAAAAATAAAAATGTATTATTTATTGTTGGACTAATATCATCATCTTTATTATTATTATTATTATTTTATTATTATTATTATCACAATGTTTAGGCGTTTGTTCACTCTTGCCTTCATCAGTGGTCTGTCTGTCAGAGTCACCTTCAGCGAAAATGGAGTTGGACTCATTAATTAATCTACAGGAGTAGCTTGTTTTCGTTCTGCTGTCCATGTCTAGGCATATCTCGTTTTGTCCTTGTTGCTTTTTTTTGTGCCGTTCATTTATTGCTAGATATTTTTCCTCTGAATGTGGGCCTACACAACAGATCCGGGAAGTGAACTCACAATTACTATGCAAACAAATTCACCAACCAACATTTTAATCCTCTAGACTGTTATCCCAGAAATTATGCCAAATTCTAACCCCAGAACAACAAACAGATATTGGAAGAAAAGAAATACTGTTGCTTTTGGGGATATTAGATGAAACGTTTATTCATATATTGCTACTTTCATCTTAATGTCAGTTGCTTTTTATCGCAGTTCAAATAAACACACTTTATAATTTGTCTTGTTTACAATCAAGAATAAGTTTGACCTTTGTTCAGTGTCTCACACTTATAGGTTTCAAATTATGCCTAATAAATACCTCTTTTTCTCTCTCTCTCACTTTCTCTCTATCACTGTCTATCGTTGATAGGGTTGATGAAAAAAGTATCGAGACTGTTGCGATGATAACGGAGCTAAAGTACACATAAGTACTAAAGTTATAAAAGCTCTCGATCACTTCCGTTGTTTATAGTAGTGCTTCGTAGGAAAGCGTGTAGAGTGTGGTGGTCGCAACACACCACAGATGTGCCATCACTGACTATGGTTTGTGAAGCACTTTCTGACCAAGAAAAACATTCTCCAGGCCTGAAATCCCTCACATTTGTTCATTGCGACTGCTTTCTTATATCAAAATTCAAATCTCAGTTGAAAGGAACGATATTTCAAGACGTCAAGAAAATCAAAGAGAATGTAACGAGACAACCGTTTACTATGCCAAAAAAGGAGTTCCGAAAACGCTTTCATCCGTGGAAACAACACTGGATAAACTACTTCGAATGAGATTAAATGCCAAATTGATATGCGTTGTAGATTTCTTTTTATCGTACTAGTCCCGATACGTTTTGATCAAACTTCTTATCATTGATTTCTGATCCTTCCACCACGAATTTATCTATCTATCTATCTATCTATCTATCTATCTATCTATCTATCTATCTATCTATCTCATTGTTAGCTCAAGTTTCCACCAAAAAGAAATAAACAGTCGACAAATGTATTTCTGATGGATGAACATTTCAAAGCAAGCACTATCAAGAAATGCTATATTTATGATATCGGAGAAAATAATTTAGATCCAGAAGGATGTAAATGCATTTTGATATGGTACGACGCAAATGTCTATTTGAACTGCGAGGAAAAGGTTATTTATTTGGAAAATATATTAGAATAATACAGAATTTATATTGGGAGCAAACCGCCTGCATGCGGATAGAAAACGAAATGAGCAAGTAAACAAAAATAAAAAGGAGCGTATGAGAAACTTCTGTCTTCTCATTGCTTTATCGCGAGGTTATACTAACGGAAGTTAAGCGGTAAACCTCACGTAGAAGTTCGTTATTATTTCTGTTCAGCATAATATCTAGAAAAGGCAAAGTATTGTTAAACTCAGATTCAAATGTAAAGTCGTTTGTGTCTTCGACGTTATTTATTTTGTTCACAAGATCTGTTAAAATTATGTCTTGTGGATATATTAGTAGAGAACCATCTCTGTAACTGAAATAAAAAAAAATAACTTTGTGGTAAAATATTTTTGGACGGACCACATTCCAGAAATTCCAAAAACAGACAAAGCCAAAACTCCAGTAAGCCGAGAAGCCATCGGTAGACCAAATTTCAGTCTATAAAAATTGTTATTGAAGGTGGAAAAACATGAATTGCTGATAAATGACACATTTTTATGCGTTTATGCGTGGTAATATGTGATTTTATTTTTGTTTTAGTTAAGTGTGTTTTTAAAAAATTTAGACATTTTTTTCAGGAACATTTTTTCATTTATTTTAAAGTTCACCAGTGTTTTTTTTAATGGGAGGAGCTATTATATATAAATATATATTATTTTTTTTAAATACATTTCTATGTTTATACATTCTTTTTATAGATACAAATATTTAAGTAAATGCTCTGTTTATAATAAACAGTATTAAACAACATTTACCGACCTGAATGTCCGAGAAATTTTCACAGAAAATATTCGTCCTTCGACAGGATTCGAACCTGTATAACATACGGAAACGTCATTTAGCTTGACGTGCTTTACAGGTTTGACCACAGAGGAGCGTTCGGTTAGTAAGGTCGAATTTATATATATATATATCAAAATAAAACCAATAAGAATACACACACACACACACACACACACATATATATATATATATAAACAAACCCAAAATACAGGTACACACACACACACATATATATATATCAACTAAAATAGACAGACACCTACATACACGCGCATATATATATATATATATATATATATATATATATATATATATATATATATATATGTGTATATATATATATGCGCGTGTGTGTGCGCGCGTGTGTGTATTCTTATCTATATCAGAATAAAATACTAAGGCGAGGAGAAATTACAAAATCAAGACCAACTTATACAAAGCTTACATAAAAAACGAAACAACAACAATCAAAAAAACAAACACCTACTTACTTGCCTAAACAAAAGAACGGCAATGCTCAAAACTTTAATCTGAGTTTCACACCAACTAATTCTTCGTTGCTCGTTTATATATATATATATATATATATATATATATATATATATATATATATATATTCAGTAACAATACACATTTTTAAATATCAGGAACCATTGGTAAAAATGTTTTTTTTTGCATTTTTATTTTCACGCTATCATCAGGTAGTCAGCAACTGTGATGATTGCGTGAAAACACAAGAAACTTTTAGTTGTGGCCTGTTATTGTTCATCGAGAGTTTAATTAGGAATATTAATAATTTGCCATTAAATATGGTACTGAGCTCTTTTCATCGGTCTATCTTTTAGCATATACTATAGAGTATGCCTTATATATTAAATGCAACTGTTAATCTAATTTAATTAGAAAACAGACAACATTAAAAGGTTCATTGATTATATTTTATTTCCTGGTTCATCAGATCACATTTCCAAGGGTAAAGTATATATATATATATATATATATATATATATATATATATATATATATATATATTTTATTTGAACTTTATTCCTATCTTTCATAAGCTTCTGGTCGTTAGTTATGATTAATTAATGATGAACGATTTATGATCGATTTTCTCACAATTCATCTCTTAATCTTGGAGAGCAATTATATTTACATTCTTATTGCTCACAGTAAAATCCAGTAGTGTTATACAGAAATTCCGGTAAGATATATTTAATAATTACTAGGATACAACTGCTCAAAATTTAATTTAACAATTGGATAATTTTGCTGTTACACGATTTGGACAATTTTGTTGTTACATCATATATATACATTATATATATATATATATATATATATATATATATATATATATATATATATATATATATATATAATGTTAATATTCAATATCATAGAGCGTATGCAAATATAAAAGTGGATATTGAACACAACACACAGCGGCGAGAGTCTGTGTCATGCTTCATGCTTATACGCAGTCGTCAGGGTATATGTGTTGTGTATTTTCTCGACTATATATATATATATATATATATATATATATGTCAATGATGCATTGTGGGTAGTTTAGTGTGTTTGTTCGAACGGTTGTTTTGGAGAAAGGTAACGGTTATTGTTCAAAATATCCCGTTTATCTGCAAACTACGATCTTCCTTTTATTGTATTCCCTGTTTCTTTCAGCCTTTGTCTTTTATATATCTTTCATATTGAATCTGGTTCATTTATTGTGTCCCCTGTTTCTCTCAGCCTTTGTTACGCCTTGCATGGTAGTTTCTTTAGGGAGGAAATGTTAAAAAGAAGTGCAATACTTTTGCATACAACCTTTATTGCAATAGTTACACATAAATATATATTTACACTTAATGTCACAGTGTTTATCTTAATCCTTTTTCTCATATACTGCCACTAAAACCTGTCTTAGTTTTGGCCGTTGCTTCGCACGATGTGTGACACTTCATTATACTTTGCAACATGGTTTTTGACCTTTTTTATTTTTTTTTCCCATATAGATCCATCTTAAGGCAATTTTAAGTATTACTTCTTTAGATACTGCGTTTTTTAATCTCAGGGTAAATACTCCTGCAGTCTACTTTCTTACGCGGCGTCTCATTAAAGATCTTGTTAGGCCAGAAGATATTACAGATATTTCATAGGCGGAAGTTGTCGATTTTTTTTTTCGCGTCTTCGTGATTCTTCAGCACATAGAACAATTAAATAAAGGACGGCCTTGACATTTCCATTATAAAGCCTGATCATTTCAGATACTGTCTCTGGTTGCGTCAAGAAGCCAACCCTTGTTATTTTACGTGATGAGTCAATTAGAAGATAATACCTATTTGTGAACTGGCAAATACAATACTGCCGAATGTTTTGTAGTACGGATTTACTGTGTAGTAATTTGTAAACTATATATATATATATATATATATATATATATATATATACAAACATACATATTAAGACATGTCTCATTGATTAATTTAAACAAGTTTTCTCTACTTATTTTCAATAGCATCCTTATGAAAGTTGATACATATTCTTTTATTCCGAGTACTTTCGACATTAGCACAATGTCATCTTTCGAAGACAAATTTGTTAAACAAAATTTTTAAACTGTGAAGTGAAAAACGCTAAGGCCATGTACTGTAAGATTTAAATTTCACCATGATGAGGTAATTAAATTTTGAAATATCCAACAACGAAAGTATTCGGTGCAAAAGAATATGTATCAGCATGGTAATTTTCTCTCTTCTTTTCATACGTTTACTAAGAAGATAGTCCGTGAATATACGAGAATCCTATTGAACATGCAAGCAACGATATATATATATATATATATATATATATATATATATATATATATATATATATATATATATAACAATTTTGGAGGAAAAGTCCCCGATTCTTCTGAGCCTACCAAATCCCCATAAATCTGGAGATTCTTCGCCTATTTGAAAATTCGGCCCACCTACTGTAAGGTCGACGATAGGAAGCACCAGTTTCCCTAAATTCTGTGGTGTAACTCATCCAAGCATACTTAGAACAAAGGATTGTGCCCCCCCAAGCCACGTCTTCTTTCCCAAAGCCATTCCCACGAGCGCATCAAAAGCCGCTTCACGCAAGGATATACAAGTGATAGATTTTTTAATGGAGATTTGAATAATCATATATATATATATATATATATATATATATATATATATATATATATGATTATTCAAATCTCCATATATCAAGGATATACAAGTGACAGAATTTTTTAGAGCGGCGCTATATCGAGTCTGTTTAGTTACCTGTTTCTCACTGAGGTTCGTTGATCCAGTCGGTATGATGCTTGCTTTATGTTTCATTCTCGTTTGTGGATGCGCACTGTTGATGAGTCCCAGAACAGTACGAAAACGGCCGTCCAGTTTATTCTGTTGAGTTTTCTTCTAGACTCGATGAATTATTTTATATATATATATATATATATATATATATATATATATATATATATATATATATATATATATCAGAACTCGCATTCTAGTCCAGCATTTTTTTGGGGGGATAAATATCCCAGGAAACATGAATCAGCATCCCCCCAACAACTTACTTGGTTTGAGGATAGGTAAATACTTGTTGTTCCTATTTGAGTTTACAAAAATAAGGTTAGGTAAATACAGACAGCTCGGAAGAAGGTAATTGGAGAGTCGAGTTCGAATTCCAGTCGGTTACGCTGCATTAACTTGCAAATATTCTTGGAAAAAAGTATGAATCCATCTGTTCACTCTCCAGCAGATTGGGTACTATTGCCTTGGTTGACAACCAGTCTACCGCAGAAAGAACCGGCAAATTACTGGGGGAAAGTTTTCTGCCAAGTCAGTCATGTAACGAAAGAGACATCATCGTCCATGCATGTATCGTGTATGGCACTTAACTGACTGATTGAAATATTTTGTCATTTATATTTTAGTCTTTGTAAACATCGTTTATATCTGGATCTGTAAGTTAAATGGTCTCTTATATCCTATAGTTCACCCAATAAAACACCCAAAGGGTCAATTTTTTCGTGTGTTCCTTACCCCTCAACGGGGTATGCAGTCGGTTTATTCTGAATCTTGCCGACAGCGCATCGTCACTTTTTAACTGTACTGGTAGGCCAGTTAATAAACGAGAAATGTTTAATTTATCGGAAAAGTTTGATTCGGCGAGAATAAAAAAAATGGTTGCAGTTTTAAAGATGTCTGTTGGGCTTCTTTTTTTTTTTGTAAATATTATTTATTTCTGTCTATCTTTTCTTTGTTTCTCCCTCAGGTTAAAGACTTTTGCCGACCAGACTGTCAGTAAAGCGTGATTTGAATACTACTCTTTATTTTAAAGGCGACATAGAACTGGAAATAAGGTGAGGGCGTTTTGTGAGGGATCGGGGTGATTTGTATGATATAGGCGGAGAGGGAAGAATAGACGACTGAATAGATGGATAGAACGGGGTAGAGGCTGCAAATATGAACGGTCAGTGGGGGTATCGTGTTGTTGTGTTGCTGGTTTTATTAACAGAAAAAGATTCTGGTTGTTTTGATCACGTTCTGTTTGTTTAGGGTCAGCAAGACATGACCAGTGCTTCCGCTGCGCGCTTTTGTTAACAGAGGTGTCAATTATTATTATTATTCGTATTATTATTATTATTAATATTATTATTATTATTTCTCCATTGTTTTATTATTATTGTGTTCCTACACACATTATTATAATCATGAATAAGAAATAGTGATTTATTTAAAGATCAAGTGACAGCAAGTCTCATTACTACGTGAACAACTTTTACAATATTCTAACAGATTTTAATAACAGTGTTGGCTATCTTCTTTTTTCTGAGTAAATGGCAGCGAATGTTGAACGATTTCCTCAAAGATGAAGAACAGACTCGAGGCGACGGAGATGTGGTTCTACAGAAGGATGCTAAGGATGTCATGGACCGAGCGTGTAAGCAACGAGGAGGTCTTAGAGAGGTTGCAAACAAGAAGGCTTATACTTAATATCAGAAAGAGGTAGCTGAAGTTTCTCGGACATATAATGAAGACGGAGAGCCTGGAGAATCTGATACTCACAGGTTGAATAGCAGGAAAGAGAAACAAAGGGAAAGCAGCGTGTGACATACCGGGCGGACTTATGCAAGTGAATGACAGAACGTGGTTTGCGGAGGACGCAGAGGGAGAAGGAACTTGCTGAGAACTGCAAGGGATAGAGGAAGGTGGAGAGCCATGAGCGCCTACGTCCTGAAAGTACATAGCACATAAAAGAAGAAACGTTTTCATGGGATTTCCAGTTTTCTCAATTTCTTTGTAATGTTCTGCGAGAAGGTTCTCAGCGCTCCAATATCACGGTTTACCACTATTAAAAAAAAAACAAACTAGTTGAGCAGAAAATGGCAACTGGCTGGTTTCACCTCTGACCTTGCAATTTCATCATCATACTCTGCACTTTCTGCTCTCACCCTTGTATGCACTTACAACAACTTCATTTAATAATGTTTTATCTTTAGTAACCCATGGTCCTTGTATTGGGTCAACAATAATAACAAAAATGGCACAAATACCTTTTTCTTGTTCTGAAAACTTTTCCTTTATTTTGCAAAATATACAAATATTTTCATAGCAACTGCTCTGACGAGCTACTTTCAATTTTTTAATTCGAAGACAAAACAGACATGATAACACTTCTGCATCTACCGTCGAGATGTGATTCGAAAGTCGCTTTATACAACACTCTTGACACCAGACCACGAGGATCTTCCTCTACTTCCGCACATGAACAGACTTGCACGGCGCACCAAATCCCAGGGAACGTGACCAACATTTTATGGACAGGTAGCTGATGAGCAAATGTGTGGGACTGAACAGGATATTTACTGTAGCCCATCTTAATTATCCAAGACAAACCATGTATATGTTAATACCTTTTAATAATTAAGATCAGAAGCAAGGAGATCCATTTAGGTAGAGCATCTGGACATTTATTATTATTATTATTATTATTATTATTATTATTGTTATTATTATTTTAAAAAGCGGGGTATCTGGTTTGTTAGGACTGGCTGGAATCTCAAACTTCTAGAAAATTTTGTTTCATCTTTTTGTGTATTATCTGCTTTGTATAGCATAGACTCATTTCTTGCTACCACCACGATCAGCACTTCTCTTCCCTGACCCCCGCACCACACCTCTGACCTCCCCACCGTCTCGATACATGGTAGGAGGCCAACAGTGTACAGCCACACATCTTATTTTCACCAATATCCGACAAAAATGCCTGCCTCCTCATTAAACCAGTCAACTGGCGGTTAGAATAAATTCAAATGTAACTTAAGAATATGTTTTAGCAAATAATTTTGAAAGTTTTCGCTTGTTGCATTATCATAGGGAGTGCTATATCTATCTATCTATCTATCTATCTATCTATCTATCTATCTATCTATATATATATATATAGATAGATAGATAGATAGATATAGTTAAATACATATATAAACAAATATATATATAGTTACATTGTTGATAATTCTAGAAAACAGGCACTCTCTAGAAACTTTAACTAAGGTCTTCTCTGCATAGTTGCAGTATAAACCACAGGTTAGCTCTGTGGGTATTGAACAAACACAAATGTGCCTGAGCGAGAGTCTGCAATAGGGTTGGCCTAGCCGCCCTAGTAGACGGTTATCCTCGAATACGAATCGCCAGCTATTATATATATATATATATATATATATATATATATATATATATATAGATAGATAGATAGATATAATCGTAATATTTTATCATTATAATGATTATTGATTACAACATTAATTATCCTTCGTATTCAATATCTACATTTAATTGATCAGACATGGGGCTGGTTCTGTTATTTTTGGTGACTGGCTAAACAAATTGAAGAAAAGGTGGCTATTCACTATACCCAACCTCATGGGAGACGAAAATGAAATGAAAAAAGTTGTCCCAACGTTTTTTTTCATTTGCCTGGCACTTTAGTTCGAATCTCGTTTCTTACGACTGCCACTACTCCCTGATTCCAGCACCACTTCCCATGATGCCCCTCACCTGTCGTCTCATTATATTATAGGTGGTGGACACTTTCCAGCCACAAAGAATAGCCAACCCTCTTATTTTCACCAATGTCCGCAACAAAATAAAACTGCTTTCTCATTAGACCAAACAACAGGTGGTTAGAAGAAATAAGAAATTTAAATGTAAGTTCTTCTTCCTTTTTATGTGTCGTGTTCTTTCAAAAGACACGACACATAAAAATGGCACTCCATTTCCCCTATCCCTTTTGGCTGTCAACAGGTTTTGTGTTTCTGCCAACTCCCGCAGACCACGCTCCACCATCCACCTGCCCAAGCCCGCCACGCTTGCCATGTGCTGCTTTCCCCTGTCTCTTTTCCCCCCTCTATTTGTCCCGTGGGTATCAGATTCTCCTGGCCCTTCTTTCCCATCACGTGTCCCAGAAATTTCATCTGCTTCTTCCTTATGTTAAGCATAAGCTTCCTCCTTGTTTGCAGCCTCTCCAAGATCTCGTCGCTTTTCACATGCTCGGTCCATAATATCCTCAACATCCTTCTGTAGAACCAAATCTCTGTCGCCTCGAGTCTCTTCTTCATCCTTGAGGATACCGTCCAACATTCGCTGCCGTATAGGAGGACAGATGTCACGTAGGAACTCAGTACTCTTTTCTTTGTCACCATAGAAATCCTTCTGTTTCGCAGTGCTAGGCCCAGGTTCTGGAATGCTACCGTCCTCTGTCAGAACACTTCCCAGATACTTAAACTTCCGCACATTTTTTATTTTATTGTCCCTGACTTGCAAATCGCATTTTGGGCTCATCCTTTTACTGATGACCATGCATTCTATCTTCTTGTAGTTTATGGTTAGTCCTTTCTTCTCGCTCTCCCGCGATACCTTCTGTAGGAGGTTTTGTAGTTTCTTTTCCGTGTCTGCTATCAGTACCGTGTCATTTGCGTATCTTATGTTGGTAAGGTTATGTCCGCCAATGATGAATCCTAGTAGGATCTCCACTTCCGTCAGAATTGCCTCGCTTTATAGGTTGAAAGAATATGTTTTAGCAAATAATTATGAAACTTCTCACTTGTATCATCATCGGAAAATTTAAAGTTACCTTTATGCCTATGTATAATCCCTGTGTGGTAAGGGGAAAACTTCAAACTAATAGATAGTCGGATTTATAGTAAGTTATAACTTAATAGATAACATCGTTCTTGCTCGATTCCTGCTACCGACAAGCGGTAAGCTGTAGTCTAACATAATCTATTACTGTCAGAAGGAGCTGCATAGCCGCGGCGAAGGTAGGCCATCTTTGAGAAGGTAAACAGTAAACCATTTAATCAACTGCCTTTGGAATGTAGCATGACAGTCAGGGCGCAGATGGCATTATATGATAAACTATGTATATACTTGGCTTTTACATCATTCTCGCTGAGCACAATACGCCACGCCATGTAAAATAACTGTTTATTCAGGTATATGAGTTTATGCGTTAACCAAATATGTTTGTATAGCCCACATCATCTGGAATTATTTATAAATAAAAAAAATCACGTTGCACTTGATTTTACAAAATGTACAGGGTTATCTGTTTTGTCACTCCTACACAATATAATTTTCTCTTTCAGATAGCTGACACGGAAATGATGATGTTCATACAGACTTTCTCGGTGTGTGTCAGCGCCAATGAAAGTGAATAAAATGAATCCACTACATGTGCTTTGTATTATTGTATTACTTGTTCTCTTCTCATTTACGTTTTTTTTTTTTTTTTTGGGAAGACTAGTTTGTCATCTAAGAACAGCCATGTTGAAATTATTATTTTTTTCTTGAAGATCAGGATTTAAAAGAAAAACCTAATTGAGCAGGTCAGTGATAATATACAAATACACAAACACGGCTCTTCCTTGCTACATGTTTATGAATTAATGAATAGCTTTGTAAAATATCGCACAGGATATGGTGCCGCATCATTTTGTACCACGAAAATGATGGCATTAGACCTTCTCGATATATGAGAGCGTCAATGAAAGTGAATAAACTGAATCCAGTACATGTGCTTTGTATTACTGTATTACTTGTTCTATTGTTCTCATTACTCTTTTTTTTGCTAAGGGGTCATAAGACTTTCGGACCACCCTGTACTTATTATTATCATTACAAGAAATTCCTATTAATTCTTCACTGTTTTATATTTGAATTTTCTGATTAATCTTGATTCGTAAGTTAGTACCTGAGTGGGTTCAGGACGAGTCCTGCGACTATGCAATGCTCATTGGAGTTCCCCTTTGCATAGTTGGTTTTTTGAGTTTGACAACTTCAGTAAGGTGCTGCCTTAGCCATTTTTTAAGGCAATAATGCTGAACAAGAATTTGTTCAGAGGCCCTCAGAGGAATTTGACGCTTAACTTTTAACGCTATTTTAAATTATACCTTGAGTTTCTCGGCGGAATTTACTCTGAATTTTATCTTAAGTTTCATACGCTACAAATTAGAATTTACCACCCTGACGATTTTGTATATTTTTATTTAATGTATAAGTTGTCCAAATTTCTCAGAAAGTCACTGGGTTGTATGGTTTAGTGGTGCACATGATTATTTTAGCTTCTCTGCCTCAAAAGCCCAAATAAGGGGAAGGATAGGGTTAGGGTTAGGGTTGGGAAAATCAAAGGAAGTAACATTTTGAAAATCAGTTATCTTGGACGATATTCCAAGACGATACATAACTTGAAATGTTGAACCAGAACTTGTTCAGAGGTTCTCAGAAGTACAAGACTTAAATATAATCCATTTAGTAGAGTAAAAATGTCTTCGTAGTTTTCCACAGAAATTAAAAATCTGATTTAATATACGATTGCAACCCAAAGAATATAATTCTCGGACATGGAATACTAAAACATTAAACAACTGTGGAAATTTAAAGAATATAAAACGGAAAATGGGCAGGTTAAATATCAATGTTTTAGTCGTATGCGAAACTCGGTAAGCAAGCAACAAAGATTTTGTCAGTGACAAACACAGGATCATATACACAGGCGGAGAGAAAAATGAAAGAGGAGTAGAATTGATACTAGAACAAAACATGAAGAAATGCCTTCTTGGATACAGTCAGCTCTCTGAAAGAAATCTTTTCGTTAAAATGAACGGAAAACCTTTCAACATATCTATTACATTTGTCTATGCACCGACAGAACAAAGTACAGAAAAAGAAATTGAAAAGTTTTATTCTACACTAGACAACACCAACGCCATTTTGCAAATCGCAAGATATGACAATTGTCATGGAAGACCTGAATGTCAAAGAAAGCAATATGAGACATGGTGAAATAGTTGGTAAATTCTGACTAGGAAACTGTAATGAACGCGGAAAAATAGATCTAATAGTGTACGGCGAATGACCAGGTAGTAGCCAAAACCTGGTTCCAACACCCACGACGAATATGGAAATGGAGAAACCCAGGAGGAGAAACAAAAATCAGATCGAATACATAACTATCAACAAGATTCAGGAATGCAGTTTTACACTGAGAAACATATCCAAATACTGTGGAAGTGATCACTTGATGTAAACGTAGAGTGAACCTACGGAAATTGAAGGGACTAAGGCAGCGCCTAAACTGTAATATGACAGACTCTTGAACGACCCGAATCTGAAGGAGAAATCTATTGACAGTGTGAAAAACTGATATATAAGATTAAAAGAAAATGGAAACTCGAAGTAGGACACTTTAAGAGATCCTTTAATAACATCAGCAATCGAGATAATCCCAAAAGAAATTAGACGAAAAAAAATATGAATGAATGACAGATGAAATTTGCAACATGATGAAAAAGCGGCAAAATGTCATAGCAAGCCATGGAACAGAGTATAGGGAACTACGGAAAGAAATAAGGAACAAATACGGACAGGCTAAAGAGGAATGATTCAACATAAATGTGCAGAAATAGAAAGAATCAATATCACAAATAAAGCAAATATGCATAAAAACTAAAAAAAACTAACAGGACAAAAGACATGCTCATCAATAGGATGCATAAAATCCAAAGACTGAACGTTGATATTCAGTCATTTATGTGCCATGCTTGATATACGCTTAGGCGATCAGGTACCTTTCAATACATGTCTGACGAGGCAGATTTTTTCCAGCAGTAGGTTGCCATTTCTTTCTGCAGTAGACCAGTTGCCATCCAAGGTTATAGAACCCGGTCTGTCCTGCTATTTTGCCCAGCTAAGGGGAGAAGAAGAGTATTAATCTAATCCAAACCCTATCCTGGGAGCAAACCGCTTGATAGAGGTTTGGTTTGGTTTGTTTTATGGCATATCAACCTCAATGGATTTTTTAATGCTGACAAAATTTTTATTGCTGGTAATAAATTTTTTCTTATATTTTTTAAAAATATATTGCTGGTAATAACGTATTGCTGGTGATTTTTTCCTTCAAAAATTCATTGCTGGTAATTATTTTTTAAAAAATGTATTACTGGGATTAAAACCTATTTTTACAATTACATAGTGTTTTGACCCCAGTTTCGGAGTCAACTATCTGCCCATAGCTGGTACCTTAACAGGTTCTACCACCCCAGGTCAGGGTGGACCTGGGAACACCAGGAATTAAGAGGTGATTCTACGCTCCTCAAAAACTCCTGGTCAGAGGCCTTACTGCTGGATGTAGTTTATCGTCTTAACCAGGATGCGGATGTAGTTTATCGTCATACCCAGGACGCAAAAACAGAAAGAATGAATATCACAAATAACACAGATATGTATAAAAACTAAGAGAACTAAGACGGCAAAAGTGATGCTCATCAACAGGATGCATAAAATCCATGGACGGAAAGCTGATATTAGAGAAAGAAAAATACTTCCGAGATGGAAGGAACATATCGTACAAACTCTTCCACGACAAAAGAGAACAACCGGCAATACACAGAAATACCGACGAACCGAAGTGGAAGTTGTACTGGCCAAATTGAACAGAAAAAAAGCGGCAGGGCCAGACGGAATTGTAATAGAGATGCCTGTATTCTTAGACGATTTAGGCATAGACAAATCTAAACAGTAGAATAAACTACATCCTGGGTAAGACGATAAACTACGTCCGACATCAAGGCCTTTGATCAGAAGGTTTTGAGGAGCGTGGAACCTCCTCTTAATTGTTGATATTTCAGGTCCACCTTGACACAGGGTAGTAGCACCTGTTCGGGTCCCAGCTATGGGTAAATAATTAACCCCCAAACTGGGGTCAAAACACTATGAAAGTGTAAAAATGGGTTTTAATACGAGAAATAATTTGTAAAAAAAATATTACCAGCAATACATTTTTGAAGAAAAAAATATTGCCAGCAATACATTATTACCAGCTATACATCTTTAAAAAAAAATATTACCAGCGATAAATTTTTGAAGGAAAAATATTACCAACAATGTATTTTTGAACAAAAAATATTACCGGCAATGAAAATGTTGTCGGCATTAAATAACCCATTGAGATTGATATGCCGCAAAACAAAACAAACTAGGCCAAACTACAACAATGGAACTATACCGGAAGCCCTAATCAGATCTTTTTTCAGAGCACTGTCTTAGAAACCAGGCGCGAACGAATGTGAACTCCGCCGGACAATTAGCGTAATAAGCCTTAGACCGAAAATTATCACCCGACTTTTAATGAATAGAACGCGCAGTAGAATCAAACCGGTAATAGGACAGGAACAGTGCGGATTCGTCAAACTCACCGGAACAAGAAACGCGATATTTATACTCAAAATATTATTAGAAAGAGCAATACAAATGCAGAAGGACGTGTACATATGTTTTATATATTACGCAAAAGCGTTCGATAAAGTACACCAGAAAGATCTATTGGAATTGCTCAACAACTTTGATATACTTGGGAAGAATAATAGAATAATCCATCACCTATATTCGCAGCAAACACTGCATACGGATAGAAAATGAGTTCAGCTGATATACAAAAATAGAGAGGGGGTAGGAAAAGGCATGTCTTCTCACCAGACTCATTCAACCTATACAGCGAGGCGATTCTGAGAAAACCAGATGTCCTACCAGATGTCAGATATGCAGATGACACAATGTTGATAGCAGAAAGAGAAAGAAAAATATAAAAACTCCTACAGAAGATAGTGAAGGTAAGCGAGAAGAAAGGATTAAACAACAGTTTCAAGAAGACAGATTTTAGTAAAAGGAAGAGCCCGAAATGCGAATTGCAAATCGGAGATACGAAAATCAAACACGTATGGAATTTTAAATATCTGGAAACTGTTTTAGCAGAGGATGGAATGTGTGACACTGAAATCTGAAGGTGTATTAGGATAGCCAAACATGCCTTCCAAAAGCTAAACGGAGTACTGAGAAATAGAACAAATTTCGTAGAAACAAGGAAATGAGGACTAAACTTTTACGTGATATCTGTCCTCCTGTATAGCAGTGAGTGTTGGACAATCTTCTCAAAGATGGAGAAGAGACTTGAAGCAACAGAAATCTGGTTCTACAGAAGGATGCTGAGGACACTGTAGACCGAACATGCAAGCAACGACGAAGTTTTAGAGAAAATGGAAACAAAAAAGAAACTTATAATTAACATCAGGAACAGGCAGTTGAGATTTCTAGCGCACATCATGAGGATGGCGGTATGAAAAATCTGATACTCACAGGACAGACTGATGGCAAGAGCGACATGACGTGTTTAGCAAGCTTGAGTAAATGGATAGCAGAACAGGGTCTAGGAGAATTAACAGAAAGACAAGAGCTACAAGTGACAGGAAATTGTGGATACCCATGATCATCTACTTTCTGAGGGGACACGGCATGTAAAGTACAGTGTGGTCTGAAAGTCTTGTCGCCCATTACATCTCTTCTAAACTGTAGGAGCTCGTGTCAGCCATGTGAAATAGAAAATTATATTATGTATGGGTGACAAGACATTCGGACCGCCCTGTAGATAGCATTATTATGTGTATTCAAAATGTCGATGCTTGCACGTGGATCATATTTCCCGCGCAAAACTTCCTACTTTATTATTCGTTCTGAAACTATATTCTACATTCACTGATTACGTTTACAGTCTCGATTTTAATTTCTAAAAAATCTACATTTTTCTATATCTGTGTATATCTCTGAGATGAGGTATTATGATTACTTACATTATTCGCACTGTTATCCTCATCTTCATTGCCATATTCACAACGTTTTGGCCATTGTACGCCCCGGCTTTCTTCAGGTGATTGGAATTTCGAACTGAACCCTTTATTTCGTCCACCGGGGTAGATTGTTTTAGATCCACATGCCATGCTCTTCTGGATGTCTCATTCATTTCCTTTTAACTCAACGCTCCAAGTTTGGTTCACCACTCCTGTGGCCTCTAGCTGAACTCACAACTCTTTGGGTCCAGTCCGTGGATCTAACCAACATCTTTATTCACTGGGTCATGTTTTTTTCTTTTTCTGTCTTACTTACCGTGGTATTTATATAATTGTCGTTATTTCTTTTTCTTTTTCTTTCTCTTCTTCTTCTTCTTCTTCTTCTTCTTATTATTATTATTATTATTATTATTATTATTCCATTAATAGAAAAATATTTTTCGTCTTGCTTATTCTTCTTCTTCTTTTTATTATTATTATTATTATTATTATTATTATTATTATTATTATTATTCCATTAATAGAAAAATATTTTTCGTCTTGCTTATTTTTCAATTCCCAGCCGTGAATTCATTATTTCCTATCGAGTTGATTTTATGAAAGTGAAAAAGTGAGTGACGTCGAAACGTAGAACAACAATACTTCGAGTGATTTCGGTTTTCCATTTTTCAATTCCAAGAGAATCGCAAAGAAGTGTTTTGTTTATGCAGAAACAATAGGTGCAAACGGCGTCTGCTTGAGTTTATATGTACTTTCTCGTCCTAATCTGATTTTCCAAGGATTCATTCTCGCGTCGGCCATTTCCCTGTATTTTATTTTATTACTAAAATATCTCTTAGGCAATTCACTACTTCAGGCAGCGTAGTTTGTAAAATATAATTATTAGTTTAATTAAGATGTTAATTAACACGTTTAATTAACAATTAACATGTTTAACGTAGAAATTCTTGAGGGAATTGATTTTTGTTTGAGTTCACCTGGGATATTTTTATTTAACTTTGTGGCAGACACAAACATGAAGGAACTTACTATCCTCAGCTTGTAAGATAAATACTCTCTGCTCAGTCCCATCCTCGGTATGACAATAAACTACACCCAGCAGTAGAGCCACCTCTTAATTGCTGTTATTCCCAGGTCCATCCTAATCTAGGGTGGCAGCATTTGATAGGGTGGTCCCAGCTATAGGTAAATAGTTAACCCAAAACTGGGGTCAAAACTCTATGACAGTATAAAAACATATTTTCATAGTAACAATACCAGCAATACATTCTTTGAAAAACAAAAGAATTGCCAACAATACATGTTTGAAGAAAAAAAATACAAGCAAAACATTTTTTGAATGAAACTAATAATGCTCCCAAGAAAATTACATTTCGATATCAAATGACCCATGAGGAGTTGTTATGCCGCTAAACAATCATACCCTCTTCTCAGACCTATAGTGCGTATATATTCTTCGTCCTCTTCTTTGAGCCGTGTTCATTTAGGACGTGAACGATCATGATTCTACATCACCATTCCCCAACCACTGGGCCACGGACCATTTGCTACTGGGCAGAACAGAAAGAATAAAAATATTTTTTTCTACCATTTTATTGACTATCGCAGACTTGTTTATTGTGACTTGTTATGTCGGTCACTGACCCCCAACCGGGTCCATGAAAGAATTATTTTGCATGACACCGCTTCGTGGAGGAGAACGGTTGGGGACCGCTGATCTACATAAGGTCCTATCCTTTGTAGACCTTAGCAATGTTTGTCCCTGTTCTACAGTCCTCGTATACTATCTTTGTTCTATTACAAACCTTTTAGTATACTATACCAATTACACGTTCTTTCCTTTCTCCTTCTTGCCTTCTGTGAGTATTACATTTTCAAAGCCTTCTGTCCTCATTATGTCCTAGAAATTGTATTTGTCTCTTTTGATTCTAAGTATATAATGTTTTTTGTTTCAGTTTCCTTAAAACTTCTACGTTGCTAACACGCTATATCCATGATACTCTATCGTCATTCTGTAGAACCACATATCTGTTGACTCAAGTTGTCTCTTCATCTGTGAGGAAACTGTCAATTATCCACTGTCATATAGAAATATTAATATTACATAGCAGTTCAGCCATCTTTTCCTTGTTTCTAACGAACTTTTCACCTGTCTGTATTTTTGAGATGGGGTATTGTAACTATTTACATAGTTTGGACTTACATAGTTCTTTCGCCATTTTCCTCCTTTGTTAAAACACGTCTCAGATATTTGAAACTCTGCACTTGCATGAGTTTCACCTCTCTAATCGGACAAAGTACGCCACAAGGATCTGCTGGAACTGCTTAGCAACCTCGATATATTCGGCAAAGATATCAGAATAATCAAGAACCTATACTGGCAGCAAACAGCATGCATGAGCATAAGGAATGAGTTCAGCGAATATACAAAAATAGAATAAGGATGGGTTAGAATAAGGCAAGGATGTGTCCTCACCCGACCTGTTTAACCTATACAGCGAGGCAATTGTGAGAGAATTGGAAATCCTACCGGGATTTAGCATGGGCAGCCACAATCTTAACAACATAAGATACGCAAATGACACAGTACTGATAGCAAACACAGAAAATAAATTACAAAATCTCCTACAGAAGGGAGCGAGGGAGAGTGAGAAGAAAGGACTAAGTATAAACTACAAGACAGAGTGTATGGTATCTGTCTATATTTCTGAGATGAGGTATTATGCACATTATTTACATTACTCGTGTATGGTCGTCAGTAAGCGGGTGAGTCCGAAATGCGATTTGAAGGTCGAGAACACTAGAATCAAGCAGACGCGGAGAAACGACTTGACAGAGGACGATAAGTGCTACACTGAAATCCGTAGGCGTATTGGGATGGCCAAGGACACATTCCAAAAGCTGGGCAGAATACTGCGAGACAAGAGAATTTCTTTGGTAACAAAGAAGAGAATACTGAGCTGTTACTTGACATCTGTCCTTCTTTACGGCAGTGAATGTTGTACGAATTCCTCAAAGATGAAGAAGAGACTCGAGGTGACAGAGATGTGGTTCTACAGAAGGATGTTAAGGATATCATGGACGGAGCATGTGAGAAACGATGAGGCCTTAGAGAGGTTGCAAACAAGGAAGAGGCTTATACCTAATATCAGGAAGAGACAGCTGAAGTTCCTGGGACACATAATGAGGAAGGAAGGTCTCGAGCATCTGATACTCACGGGTCGAATAGAGAGAAAGAGAGATAAGAGAAAAAAGACGCGTGACATACCTGGCAGACTTAAGCAAGTGGATGACAGAACGTAGTCTGGGGTGGGGAAGAAACTTGTTGAGAGCTGCAAGGGATAGAGCGAGATGGACATGATCGCCTATGCCCAGAAAGGACATGGCGCATAAAAATAAAGTTCTCTTAGAGCAGCCTTACTCTAAATTTCGAAAAAAATTAGATGAGAAGACATATCATTATCTTATAATACTTTCTATTTTTGCGCCAATCAATTAAAATTGAAAGTATATAAAAAAATAAAAGAATACGAATGACTACATACATTTATATTACATCAACATAATAAAAGTAAAGCCGGTATATTAAATTTTTGTCTGAGAGCATTTCCCGCCCAACTTGCTAAACAAAGAATTTAAATACATTGAAAATACATTAAATAACAATAAAATACCCAAGTTATTTCATACTAAAAGTAAAAGAAACGCTAAAGAGATACGTACCAATAATAAAGATAATGAAAGATTCAGCTGTAAATTCTATGCCTAATACATATATTTACCCATAAACCTATATGAAATAATTGGTGATAAAGTGTAAGATGTTGAAATTAATAAAAGATACAATTAATAACTAAAAAATAACAATAATAAATTTAATTCAAATGTTACCAAATAAATAAATCCAAAGACAATCACATCTCTTGCGGATTTCAGTAGCAGCAATAACTAAAATGCATTGAATATGTAACTCGAAGAGAAAATAATGACATAAACAATCCACGCTATTATCACAATAGTATTTATCACATATCTTTAGGAGTTAAATAGATAGATTCTTTTTCCTTTTAAGTCAATTTAATTACCAGACTTTCTAAGGAATCTCATCTCCAGTCTATCGCTTAAATTAGTTTAATGACTAGAGTGTTCCGGAACCCTGTTTCCAGCCCGCGTTTGAATTGACAAACATGAAATTTTGTTGGCGATTTTAGATAATCATAAAAGTAGAGTCTTTTGAAAAACTGACCACCCAAAATCCACGAATGGGTGGTCTTTTTCCGGAACACAAGTGGACGATCTTGATATTAGGTAGGAATTGGCTTCAATGTAATGAAGCGCAAATAAGCCTCAACCCAGCACTTCCACTGCTAAAGATGGAGAAATACACTTAGGTAGACGGAGGATGTATCAGATATTTCCAAAGCGTTTGATAGGATTTAGCATGCCGGCCTTCTTCGCAAGCTTCAGGGTTATGGAATTTCATGGGGATTGTTTGACTTAATACAATAATTCCTGTCAAACCGTGTATTGAAGATCGTTCTCAACGGATTCTATTCCAGCTTCTATCCCACGAACGCAGGTGTTCCCCAAGGTTCTATCCTAGGCCCTAATCCGTTCCTTATCTTCATTAACGATCTTCCTGATGTCATAGGTTCCCAAGTAGGCATCTATGCGGACTACACTACTATTTACTTCTGCCTCAAAAACAAATCTAGTGTCGCTGATAAAACTAGCCAGGCCGTTTGCCTCGAAAAGGACCTCCAATCGGTTGTGGACTGAGGCAGGAATTGGCTGGTTAACTTTAATGCCTCAAAAACAAAACTGCTTTCTATTACCACAGAGCACCATCCCTACCTCCCATTAGAATGTCTGACGCTCAACTCCACGAGAGAACCTCTTTGCGACTGCTCGGTCTCACATTGTCTGCTGACATGAGATGGAACAAATACATTGAGTCAATAGCTTCGTCCACCGCAAGGAAATTTCGGTCCCTGTGCCGCTCCAGGAAAATCTTCTCGCCGGAGTCGATCCTTCAAATCTACAAATCAACCATTCGCCCTTGCATGGAGTATTGCTGCCATATATGGTCTGGAGCCCCTTCTGTTCGTCTCAAGCTCCATGATAAAATCCAGAGACGGATATGCAATGTAATTGGCCCTGATCTGGCATCTCGTCTGCAGTCGCTCTCTCACAGACGTGACATCGTCTCCCTCTGTCTTTTTTATAAGTACTTTCAAGGTAACTGCTCCGATGAGCTGCTTCCGCTGGTTCCAAGACTTCATGAATTTAAGCTTTCAATTAGGCTGGCATTTCGCTCTCACCCTTTCACTGTCGAAACTATTAAATGTAGCCGTCTCTTCTACTCCAATAGCTTCATGTCTCACGCTTCTCGCCCGTGGAACTCCTTTCTCTTTTCTTGTTTCCCTGATAGCTATAATCTACAACTCTTCAAATGTAATGTCAATCGACATCTCCAGATGCCTTGATCTATCCCATATCCTTCTCTTCATCCTTTCCTCTATCACTCCTCTTTGCTCTTGCTCGGCCTCTCCAAAACTCAATGCTTGGGGTGAAGCGCTTAAAAAAAAAAAAGTTGCCCAATTCGATTAATATAGAAGTGTATATCTTATAACGTATCATCTTTTTTACGCAAAGAAAACTATACTGAAAGAGATACTCCTTAAACAGCTTAATAAATTTTGATGAACTTTTATATTTTCCCTAACGCTTAAATAATATATTATCATAAATGCTATTTCTGATTGTATGTATTTATTACATTTTTATATAAAGGACGTTTCGCATCATAAAGTTCATTCATTCATTAGATATAAGCGATTTGCCTCGTTATAATGCTCTTACATTCATTGGATATAAGCGCCTTTTTGCACGATAAAGTTCTTTCATTCATTGCATGTATACGCATTTTTCATCATGACAATCATTCATCCATTGTATATAAGCGCATTTTTTTTTAATATAAAGTCCTTTCATTTATTGGGTGTATGCGCCTTTTCTCATTATAACGTGTTTTTCATTCATTGAATAAAAGCACCTTTTCTCAACATAACCTTCTTTCATTTATTATATTTTCGTTTCGCCAAATTAACATTTAATTTTAACATTGATCCTGAACACAGATCTTATTGATTTTTTGGTATTATAATTGTATAAACTCTTTACATTTTTAATTATTGGTGTTACTATCGTAACGACTTTGCATTCAGTTATATTTTGATAATGCTCTAGTGTAAAGCGCGAATCATCACGAAAAAAATAAAAATTTTAAGCATCCACTTGGTTTTCACGTATTTTTATATGGCATTATTTATGAAGGTATAAATTCTCTCTGTGTCTTACACACATGCACACATATGCACATAAAAGCAACCCTTATAGACTGTTCAAACCTCACACAAAATACCCTAGCTTTATGCGGAGCGTAGATATTATTTTCAAAACATATTGTACGCTATGAGCAATTATAATTTATAATATATATATATATATATATATATATATATATATATATATATATATATATATATATTCTGCCTTTTGCTGTAAAACGTGTGGACCTTCACCACTAAAATCAAATCTCATCTGCTTGACCCTCATACGTCGAATTTGAGAGTCGAGTAAATATATATATATATATATATATATATATATATATATATATATATATATATATATATATGTGTGTGTGTGTGTGTGTGTGTGTGTGTGTAAATCTTTCAGAGGGGGCACTTTATTAGGGAGAGATATAACGCCTTTGAGGATGAAAGCATGTTCTTCGAAGAAGCACTCACTCTGATTTGCCAACTAATATGTTAGTCTGAGAACGCATGTTGCTGTTGAGGAAAGATTATGTAAACCATCTGAAGAATCATCATAAAAACCAGAAGCGAGCTATGTCCACATTCTTCTTCAGAGCGGCAAAACCTGTGCTGTTTGCAACAAGGTTTGCGGATCATCATCTGGACTGAAGAGGCACATGGTTGTACAAAACAGAATTGTTGGGTATACAGATCCAATCACTCCAATCCTGCATACATAATTTTTATAGGCATGGTATCAATGAAATTGAATGCCAGTCTCTTAGGTGCCATGGATGCCGAAACGAGATGGATCACTTAAAAATGATACTTGAGGTAAGAAGGCACATGCGCGTTATTATTGTTAACGCTTGTCAATAATTTCATTATTGAATTTCTCGCTAAAATGAAATGTCTATTAAACTAACCCTATAGGATCTGTCTATATCACTGAGATGAGGTATTATATACACTATTTACATTATTCGGACTATTGTCCTCATCTTTGTTGCCATATTTATTACAACTTTTTGGCTGTTGTACGCTCCTGCCTTCTTCAGTTGGTTGGAATGTCTTCTGGTTTCAGTTCGACATTCCTACCATCTGAAGAAGGCCGGAGCGTACAACGACCGAAACGTTGTAATAAGTATGGCGACAAAGATGAGGACAATAGTCCGAATAATGTAAATAGTGTAAACCTATATGATTAATAATGTAACGAACCAAACAATACATTTGGCATAGGAGGACATATAGCGGTGCTTAGTATCAGACGTTAAAAAATTTCGAGCACTGTTCAAAAGTATTGCCACCTACATAAGAATTTGATTATTGTGCTGTAAAAACTCTGATATGGGCTACAATATAAGAATACGTGTCGAATTATAGACGTTACATCATCCTTTGAATCTTCCAGAATAACGCATGCCAAGGCTATGTGTCATCACTTGCACAATCTTTTTGAAACTTTCTTTTGGTTGAAAAGCTATTCTCTATGCGACGTAATGGTGAATATGCAGAAACACAGTTTTGACTTAAGGAAGAAGATTGTTGAGTCTCATACTACTGGAGTGCGTATATAACAATATCAAAGAATTTCAATATGACATAAATTTCACCTTTTGCTTGTTAAAACCGCTATATACATCGAGACTCTTGACAAAATTCTGACCAGGCATTTCAACTTTAGTCACTTGTTCACCGCTTTGACTCTGTTTTTCTATCAATATATTTATGGTAATTGTTCTGATGAGCTCTTCTTGCTACACTGGCTTTCTGAATTTAAGCGGAATACAAGATATAAAATATTTCACATTGGTTTACTATTGAAATAACTAGATATAAGTGTAAGGTCTATTCATATAGTTTCTTTCCTCGCCTTTGAAAAACTATCTTCCAGTTTTTTGCTTCTATGCCATCTATGTCCTTCGAAATGTTAAATGCGACATCGATCGCTATCTTCTTCAATTCTGTTCTTTAATTGTCCTTTCTCCACACTTAAATCTTCTCATTCTCTTTCACTCGTAGTAACCCCTTGCGTCCTAGTGGCATTATCACCTTGCTTGTGGTGAAATGATTACCAAAAGGGTTTGACTGCCCTGGCAACTTACCCTGATAAAAAACCTTCTTGCCTGCGTGGTGAGCTACAGCTACTATCCTCCATAGCAGAATCTACAAGAATTATATCGTCATTTGGCGCGAAGTGTAGTAAATATTTTTCATTGCTTCTTGATGTTAAAATTTTTCCAAAAGTGAGATAAAGAAAGTGTATCGATGTTTGTAGTTTTAGCAAATCCCATTTCAGACTTTTTCCTTAGGTTGTAGGCCTGTTGGAATGGTTCCTTAGTCTACGTGATGCAATAATGGTGTGTTTTGCGCGGCTAGAATAACTTCTACATTAGCACAAAATACAACGAGTCTTGTTAGATGTCTGGAAGCATTATCCAATATCAGTAATGCTTTAAACGAGATATTGTTGTTCGTACAATATCTCTAGAGACTGGACAAAAATAACTTGAAAACCATTCTTCGAAAATAGCTTAATCAGTCATGCTTTTTTAAAATTTTTTTTTTTTTAGATATTTGACTGCAAAACAACTAAAAAAGATCGATGGTTATCGCCTGTAAGTGCGCTAAGAATCGGGGATCGATAAAGAAGCAACGTATTTAATTTAAAAACTTCTGAAATAACTTCCAATAAAAGAAAAAATATAGACAATCCGAAGGCACATTAAATCTAAGTAGAGGTTTTCTTTTTCACCAGCGAAAATCCTGGAAGCCATCCCTTTTTAAGAACATGCTTATTTCTTCCACATAAGAAGTTTTTTGATAAGTGTAATCACCTTCGATTATTCATTTGAAAACATCAGAATATTGCGCTGCCACATCCTGACTCAGCCTGCAGCCTTACTAGTAATTTTAACATTATTTACTTGAACGCCATTTCTAAGCGATCGAATCAACGCTTGCAGTAAAATGTATGCACTATTATTTTGTTTTTCTTTGAAGTTCATTAACTTCCAACTTAAGGCTTTTCTCTAAAAGGCTAGTTTGTTAGGAGCAATATGTTTTTGATTGTAATTTTCAACCTAAAAGATGTTCCATTTTGGCAATAACATTTTCCTGTTTACTTTTAATGTTGGTTGTTTGTTTTAAAGTGTTGTCTCGGTCGTTCACGTATTCCGACTTTTTGTTCGATTTTCCGATAAGCATAATCACGTGAATGTTGTTCAACTTGATCGAAGTTTTGTTCTCTTGCAATAGTTAATTTCATTCCAAGAATTCTCCCTCTTAAAATTACGTTTTTGTTAAGAACACGTTTAAAAATCTAGTGAATACTGTATGTTGGTCTGCAGTTGGAGATTCGTCTCCAGCTGTGCTAGTCAAACTCTCTGCTTCAGGGCAGAGAGGACCCGCAGACGAGGCTATGTCGAAGGGCAGAGTCTCGTCTCGGAAACAGCTACCCGACCCCGTTTTATACTGGGTCTACCGGTACTTTTTTGCCGAGCCTACGGACTCTTACCCCACATTAAATTCGGCCTTGTGTCACATCAGACCGTTGTATGCTACAACAATTATGTTAGGATATGAGGGAATATACATACGATTAATATTCCTATATTATTTATTTTGCTTTCCTGTTATAATATTTTTGTATCGCAATTTTCTATAAGCAGCCTGTAGACAGCATAGATCAGAAATAAAAGAAGGACCCGGGGAGATTCAAAATCACTTTACATTTACCTCATGGCCTATAAAATATCAGTAGCAGAAGGAGCAACTCTGTTTTGTAAAAGATAATTAGATGAAGTATTCTCATTATTATTATTATTATTATTATTATTATTTGTGTGTCTTATGCTTCCTGCTTTGTAGATCCGGGTCCAAAATATGGTCATTAGGCCCTATAGGAGAATTGTCATTTAATTTTAAAGTTCTTAGTATAGGGGATGTTTCTAGTAGGGCGATCTTCTGAGGAACTTGATATTAATGTTACTTGGGATACTGTTAGTAAAATTGTACATTCTTTTTCTCACGAGTTCCAGAGCTCCGATTACTATTGATACAGTCTCAGTCTTCGATCCCCAGGTCTTTGTATTTTGATAATTTCTCCATAATTTTCATAGAGGTGTTTTGCTCAGATGGCACTGCTATGTTAATAAGCATACACTTCCTGAATCCCTTGTCTTTTATGATAATACCAGGTCTGTTGGCTTTTATTACCCTGTCAGTTTGGATTGTCGTGTTCAAGATTTATAGTTACATCGTTATTTTGGGTAACTGTGTTTGGTAGGTACTCAAACCATTTCTTAGTGGTTTCAAATTTGTGCTTCTTGCAGATCTTCTTGTGTACATATGTCGCTACTTTGCTATGTCTGTGGGTATATTCTTTTTTTTTTACTAGTTCCGGACATTCTACAGTTTCATCATATTTTCCGCAGATCGTGCATTTCAGTTTAGTTCCATCTTTGATTATGTGACAGTGATAGGATCTGGCTGAGAGGCTTTGGCCCTAAGGTGCAATAATTAGGCCTGCTGTCTCAGCTTTCAACCCGGTGTACCTTAGCCACTGATGTGTTTTCTGTTGGTCCACATGTGATTTTTTCGTGTTTTTTTTCGGTATTTGCTATGCAACACCTTGTCTTCCCAGGTTTTTCTCTTCCCAAATTGTTTTGCTTTCTGTTTTATCCGTTTGACTTAGATGGTATTCGCTTCAATTTTGTTGACCGGGTTTCAGATATATTAAGCTGTTTCTTGAAGAGTGCAGCTTCTTTATTGATGGATTATTATTATTATTATTCATTTGACTATAATTTATTGTCATCTGAATTCGTTCCATTTTGATCGCAGCATTGCTCAAATCGGCAATCTACCTTAATGAGACCGGATCTGAAAGGAAAATGGAGAAATACTACGATCCTGCTTGAGAACTGATGCTTACAACTTAAAGGTAATGTCTCCACCTTTGATAATTATACTAAAGGTAATGAGTAAGAACACAGACTTCTCAAATCATCTTAGAATTAGTGTCAGTGACATTGTAAGAAAATAGTGCTGGAGCTTTTAGATTACTGTCAATCGACTGATTTTTGAGAAATTAATAGTAACAGTAACAGACTAACTCTAGGAGTAAGATGCATCTCCAACCACAAAAAAAAAAAAAATCGATTAATAAAAAAAAAAAGAAAGAAGACTCTAGAAAGCGACCGGAAGTTGTTGAATATAAGTCTGACAACTTTGTCCATTGGTAATGCATCATTGACGATGGTTAAACGTTTTTCGCGGAAATAATCTGGAGATAGTCTTAAACGGTACAGGTTGCCTGAGAAAGAATAGTGAAGAAAACGCTTTGAAGAGGTTAGCCGCCACCTGAAAATACAATTAATAAATGTCAGATAACTAAGTCCAATAGTACAACTCCTACTGGCTTACAGCCACATCTCGTTGAAACACCTTTTTTCTGTACGATCACCGAAGTCAAGCAATGTCGAGCTTGGTCAGTAACGATATGGGTGACAGCTTGAAAATACTACGTATTGTAAGCTTGGATGTGCGTGTAATGTAATGACTCAGAATTTTTAATCGGTGAGCCGCATTCCAATTCTAATCAAGTTCGTTATATTCACTTACGTACGAATACCCTTGGGAAAGGTATTAATATATCTCTTCTACCCCAGGTATGGCTTAATTTAAAACTTTTTATCAATAAAACCATTATTTTGTAAAGAAAACAAAAACACCCCCCCACCAAAAAAGAACCCCATTACATACAAAATATTTAGATTTCGGCATTAAATAACTTATAGATGTTAATATGCCGCTAAACAAAACATGCTTAGGCAATCAGGTATCTTTTCCCGCAAAACATTACGATTTCTTTCTGCGGTAGACCAGTTGCCATCCAAGGCTATAGAACCCGGTCTGGGCGGAGAAGAAGAGGTTTCATGCCTTTCCCAAGAGTGAATGAAATGGATCCGAGTGGAATTCGAACTCGGCTCTCTGATTCCTCAATCCGAAACGCTATCCATTACTCCAACATGCCTCCACAAACAAAACAACCGATATTCAACTTCTACTAGTAGTACTATTAATACTACTACTAATAATGATATAATAATAATAATAATAATAACAACAACACTGATTTATTATACACTAGATGCTATACGTAAATATAAAAGGGAGAAAGCAGGAAAGTGATATACGCATAGAACACTTGGTGTAGAGCAAACTAAATGTGATGTGGCTCTGCAACTTCCCAGTGGAATGTAATAATGCTGTTGAAGCAAGACCACCAGACATCATTACAATCCAGAAGGAAGCCAAACAATATTGGTCCACGGATATAGTATCATCAGTGAACGTAAAGAAGAAGGAAGAAATGTATCAAGGTTTGGAAAGATGGTATTATTCGCTTGTCGGGGCTTAAGTAAGTAGGAGTTGTTCCTGTTGTTGTCTGCGTCATCGGAACTGAGAGACAAAATTCAAAAAAGGTCGGTTAAAATTAGGACTGTGATTCGAAATGAGATGCTTCAGAAAACAGCATTACTTGAGACAATTAGAATTAGGAGAAAGATTTTGGTGCAGAATGTACAGAGCCTATGATCATTTGTTATGACCCTCACCTGATCGGCTTGAGATCTGCCTGGGAAGAAGAAGATGGAAATAAAAATAATAATAATAATAATAATATTGATTACTTCCATCATTCCTTTAACAGAGTATTTTAAAAGAAGATAGGAAATGTAACACCCACATCTGAACACGTACTGGAATAGCAAAAATATTAAGAAACAGGGAAAACCTTTGTTGGAAACGAAGAAAAGAGTGCAGAACTGCTATGTAATATCAACACACATATAACAGTGAATACCGGACTATTTCCTCACAAATAAAGAGATGATTGGAAGCAATAGAAATTTGATTCTATGGGAGAATGCTGACAATATTGTTAATGACTGTCGTAAGCAGAAAATAAGTTTTAGGTTGAATGGAAACAAAAAGTACACTAATTCTCAGAATCATAAATAGGCAGTTAAAATTTCCTGGGCATATAATGAGGTTTCGAGAATCTGACAGTCGTAGGACATATCAAGTCAAAAAGGACAAGGTGTGGCAGAACTTCACGGGATAGGAAGTTGTTGAGAGCTATGATCGCCCAAGTCCTGAATGGACACGGTACATGTATTAATTGTTGTAGCGTACCTGCAGACGATAATGGGTATGTCCCAATTCATATGAATAGAGTAGTAAATCCTGTATGTTGGTCTGCAGTTGGAGATTTATTGTGGAATTCACTTGACTCAATTCTAGCAGTTAACTTTCCACGCGCCGCTGCCGAAACTTATATGTGTAGTTCTTGTCCTAAGTATTATCGTTCATTACCAACCTTCGTTTGATTATTCTGTTCAGTAACCTTCCCTAGGTTATAACAACAACAACTACAACAACAGAAACAATAATAATAATAAGAATAAGAAGAAGAATAAGAAGACGCAAAGGAAAGGAAAAATAATCTAAACAACACTATTACCAAAAGGTTAATGCAGAGTCTGTATTTCTTTCTTTGTCTGATGAAGTGGATATAAAATAAAACAAAAATCAGTAGTGAAGAATTTACAAAGCGACGAATGATTACATTAAACGGAACATATATATAAAGCAGGCATTATTGATAGTAAAACATAAAAGTTCGCAACAAAATTCCCATTCAGATATAACCTACGTGACTGAAAAAATGAATTGAAATCAATAGAAGTTTAACATCTTTGTATTAGATATACTGGAAAAAAGTAAAACAGAGAAAGTTAATTAGCAACAATATATAAAAACAGGAAACACGCAAATAAGGCAGAAGCAAAGTTACTAAAAAATTCACTGTTTACAAAAAGTAATAAAACAGCAAAAATAGCGAAACAGGATACGAGAAGAGGTTAGAAAAATAGATTAGAAAAGTAAAGGGTGATTCATTAAGGCGGAGTATATATAAGGGTGTTTCATTAAGACGGATCAAAGTCAGCAGTAAATAAATCAGTGTTATTGGTGAAAATTTATTTATTTCTCTTTTGGATAATGTTATTTAAGTCATGCCAATTATGTGTGAAAAATAATATCACCCAAATGTTCGCCAACTCTGAAAGAATAAGAAAGAAATCATTAGACGCTTAAACTTAATTCACATTTAAAATCGGTCCAACTTATTATAACACCCTTTATATAGTTAAGATAATTTTAAGTCGGAAATAAAATATGATGAAATAGAAAATTCTCCAAACATGTTGTAAATGGAGGAAGATACCGGAAAACGGAACTCAGACCATTTGTAGCATGTTATAGAAATGCAGAGAGGAATAAAAACAGCAAATACAGTGACTAAAAGACATTACAGGAAACTGGAAATGAAATAACATCAAGACAGACATATGAAACAATAATCTATATAGGGTGTATCAAAAATACTTTTACAAATTTTTGGGGAGGGTTCCTTACACAAAAAATGTCAGCCAGTGTGACAAAATTTGCTGGATCCCCATCATGCATGAACCACATGCGTCTTCTTATTATCAGGGGTCCATTCTCTAGCAGGTCTGGAAGTGTGTTCGAAATAAAGACCCTGTAAGACGTGCTGGGAGAACATATAAACCTTCCAGACAGTCACCTAAAATTCTAGCCCACACATTAATAGTAAACTGATTCTGGTATCTACACTGTATTGTACCATGGGGATTCCGATCCGCCTACAAATGTTGGTTGTCGAAATTTATTTCATCTCTTCCAAATGTTACCTCAACCGGAACCAGAACTGAAGTGATAAACAACAATCTGACACAGCCGTGCAGGCTTGCATCCATTACCATACGCGTGTCAAATGGCTATATAAGGCACTGTTGATTATTTACGGCTAAGTTCTTTTAAATACTGCGCGGAATATTGTTTGAGTCACGTGGCAATAATTGTAAGTAAAATGATGTGCTAAAATAAGTAAGCAAGTAACCATTGTAATCATCCAATGTATGAAAACAAAGAAAGGGCAAACTTCGTGCCAGAAAAAAGAAAAAAAAAACGGTTTTTCCTTTGACACCGCTATTACTTTACCTACTTTCAGTCCTCGACAATGTTTATTAATTTAAAAATCGATCGTTAGAATGTTAATAAATTTTAATTTATTCATTTTCTTAAGAAAAAAAAAGTAACACTATTTATTAGAACGTTTATTTGAATGGCTTGGAAAATTTCGGCTAATTGCCAGTCAATTCTGAAAAGACTATGCTCGCAGACATTCTCACTATAGATACGGTTGAGAGATTCTGTAGGAAAAGAAATGAGAGAAGTAGCGGGGTCTTTAGCAGTATGATTTGTGTCAACTTTGCTATGAAAGAATCGATGACTATCCAAGGAACAGTAATGAAAAATTAATTACAACAACTAGAAGTTACAGTAGAGATGAATAAAAGGTAAAGATTAAGAAAATGACAGAAGATGCAAAAAATGTGAACAATATCGATTCCAAGATTATTTTACAGGATACAAAAATAATTGGAAATTAATTGAGAAAAAAATAGAACGATTGTTAATGGCTGAAAAGTCAGTTTTCTAAAAACAATCACCAGCAAGATTATAATGAACAAAAAAATGAAGAAAACTTTTTGTCTAATAGAAATAGGCAGAAATAAATATGACCTCGTGAATTATATAATAATTACTTTGTTTTATTTTACGGAATATTGACATTTTAATTTCGGTAAACAAGAAATAGGTAGACATGGTTCTGCTTTGTGAGAGAGTCAAAAAGTAGATATAGATCCGGTTTGCATGAGAGTTATGAAGGGACATATTGGTCCTCTTTCGATGAGAGTAGAAAAAGGTCGACACCAGTACGGTGTGTGTGTGTGTGGGGGAAACTTCACTCTTCTGCACTGGGATGCAGTCTACGGATTTTTGACCCCAATCAACATTGCAAAATTATATAATAATGGAGAAAAAATAATAACAGCGAATGTAGTTTACCTGAAAACCGACAAAGTGGAAAGATCGATGAAACGGACAGAAATTAGTCATCTTATATACGCGCCCTCGCAGAAACAATAAGTGAAAAAATAAAAACACAGCAGAAACGAAAAAGAAAAATGCCAGTATGGAAAGAAAAAATAGAAACCCAAATAAATAAACTACGATGACAATTGTCACTTATAAGTGAAGAAGACAAGGGCTCCAAAATGAAAGAAAGAAAAAGGAGAAACTGAAACGAAGCCATGATTGGCGTACCAAAAGTTAAAGAGAAGCTGTAACAACAAGTTCAAGAGAAGTCACTGAGAGTCAGATGTTATAAAAAAGAAAGAGATTCTTTTGGCAAAACAAGATCTTCAGAGAAGATTCCAAGAAACTCTATCGAGAACTGAAAAAAAAATGAAAAGAGATAAATAACCCATGTAATATCCAGGAAGCCGAGGAGTTCTGGTGTAATTTGTGGGAAAACTGCAAAATGCACTATGAATGACCTGCATGAATCAATCAACAACATGAACAACACATATATATATATATAACAGAAGCGACGCAGAATCCAAAGAACTATAGGCCCTTCACCTGCCTACAAACAATGTGCAAGATCCTCACTTCTGTCATAATTGAGAGGACATACGACTCCCTTGAGAAAAACCACTTACTCCCAGAAGAACAAAGGGATGTAAAAGAGGAAGTTACAGGTGCAAGGACCAACTAATTATCAATAAAACCTACTCACCATTGTCAAAACCTTCAATAAAACAATATTGAAAGAGATATTAACAAGTAAAAGAAACTTATCGATAGTTTGGATCGACTACAGAAAGGCGTCGACAGTGTACCACATTTCATGGATAGAGAAGAGCCTAAAATATAGAGAGTATACCCCACAACGATCAAATTCATAACGGAGAGCATGAAAACCCTAACCCATGCTAAATCTACACCGTAAAAACGGGTCATTAACATCAAGCCCAATCAGCATCAAAAGCGGGATCTTCCAAGGAGATTCATTGTCACTACTACTTCTGCCACTCAGCTGCCTAATAAACAACATTATCTATGGATACAAGTCATAGAATGGCAAATTGAATCACCAATTCTATATTGATGATCTTAAAAAATTTGCCAAGGATGACAGTCAATAGAAAAAAAAAACCTACTCACCATTGTGAAAACCTTCAACGAAGACATTAAAATGGACTTCGGAATTGTCAAATGTGCCAAAGCCACATTCAAAGGCGATAAAGTAACGAAAACTACAGATTTAGACCGTGATATCAACAAGAAGATTAAGGAACTAGACCAAGATGAAACATGCAAATACTTAGGAATTAATGAAGTAGACGGAATACAACATTAATTATGAAGAAAAAAGATCTGAAAATAATATTATAGGAGAGTGCGTTTGATACTAGAAAACGAACTTAATGCGGCTAATAAAATGATGTCCACCAATACCTTATCTATACCCGTAGGAACGTACAGCTTCAACAATATTAAATTGAAGTTGAATGAAATTAAAAGATTGGACGCCGAGACGAGAAAAATGCTTACCCAAATGAGGATGCACCCTCCGAAATCAAATGTTGATAGGCTGTACTTACCAACAGCTTTAGGAGGCCGAAGTCAAATCCAAGTTGAACTAACGCTAAAAACTATAATAATCAGACTGGAAGCATACCTCATAAAAACAATTGTCCCGCTCCTAAAAATAGTCAAACACCGAGTACCCCCATCAACAAAGAAGCTTCACCCTTCAAGAAACAACGTAATACATTTAAAACTTTGCACCCCACCGAAAAACAAAACAAAACAAAAACAAAGTGAATACCATCTACGTCAAAAAAAAAAATAAAACAGAAAGTAAAACAACTTGGAATAATGAAATTAAAAAAAAAATCTGGGAGGACAATGGATTGCATGGCAAATACCAAACAAAAAAATGAAAGCACATGTAGTCCAACAGAACACAATAGTGACTGAGGAGCACCGAATTGAAAGCTGAGACAGAAGGCATAATTATTGGAGCTCAGGACCGAGGCCTCACAGCCAGATCCTATCACTGTCAAATAATCAATGATGGAACTAACACAAAATGCAGGATATGCGGAAATATGATGAAACTAGCAAAAATGAATATATTCACAGATGTAAAAAGGTAGCGACATATTTATACAGGAAGATATGCAAGAAGCACAAAATCGAAACCACTGAGAGATGATATGAGCCCCAACCAGACACAGTTACCCAAAATAACGATGTAACTATCCTGTAGGACATTCAAATTGACAGGGAAATAAAGCTAACAGACCTGATTTTATCATAAAAGAGAAGAAATTCAGGAAGTGTATGTTTATTGACATAGCAGTACCATTTGAGAGAAGCACCTACATGAAAATTATGGAGTAATTGTCCAAATACAAGGACCTGAAGATCTAGGATGTGGGGAATGAAGACTGAGAATTTACAAACAGTAATCGGAGCTCTGGGCCTCGTGAGAAAAGCAACGGACAATTTTGCTAACAGTGTCCATGGTAACACCAACATACAAGTTGCCTAGAAAATCGCCCTGCTAGGATTTTTTCATATACTAAGAAAAGTGCTATCAGTTAAATGACAATTCTCCTATAGGGCCTAAGGACTATAGTCTGGACCCAGCTCTACATGATTCAATGCAGGTAACATAACATACATAAATAATAATAATAATAATAATAATAAACCTGGCGGTTCTCATGGCTTTTGATTGAATTTATTGAAGGTGTTAACATGTACAATTTGTTTTTTCTTCGTTGTGAATTAAGATGTGCTATAGTAAATATCCCGTTCACTACCATAAATTTGCTTGTTACTAACCTGACCCTAACCAGATGATCACAACCCATAGGGCCTGGCGCACTGTGTAACTATTCATGAGCCGATATATGTAGGGTTACTTGGAATAAATTATACAAACTTAATGTATTTCTAACTCTGCCCCACCTGTAAGGTTATGCGCCGTGTCTTTTCATTAAACTCATACATATGTATCAGAACCAAGTGTACATGATATGGGGACAGGACATTTTCGAGAAGCTGTTTAGCTCCGTGTCTTCAGGATCTGTCTATCTTTCTGAGATGAGGTATTGTAATTATTTACGCTATTTATATTGTTCGGACTGTTGTCTTCATCTCTGTTGCCATATTCACGACGTTTCGGCTGTTGTACGATCCGGCCTTCTTCAGGATGTCTGAGAGGTGGTATTGTAGTTATTTACACTATTTACATTGTTGTCCTCATCTTTGTTTCCATATTCGCGACATTGTTGTCCTCATGTTTCCATATTCACGGCATTTAGGCTGTTGTACACTTCGGCCTTTTTCCGGATCTGTCTATATTTGTGAGATGAGGTTTTGTAATTATTTACACTATTTACATTGTCCGGACTGTTGATCTCATCTTTGTATCCATATTCACGACTTTTCGGCCTTTGTATGCTCCGGACTTCCATTGATGATTGGAATTTCGAACTGAACCCAGTATTTCTTCCACAAGGACACATGGCCCAGTTGATGAAAGCGTTGATTGAATCCAGTGACTTGACCTCAAAAATTGTGAGTTCAATACCTGGCTACAGTTGAGGTGAAAAAAAAATTGCGAGTTAAAGGGAGATAACTGAGACAACCAGAAGAGGCATGACACGTGGAACTAGAACAATCTATCCCTGACATGAAGTGGAATGATTTTATTGAATCAATTGTTAAATCAGCTGCTAGGAATGTCGGTTCACTATGTCGCGCTAGACAATCTTTCTCGCTAGAATCTTTTGTTTTTTCATTCGTCCGTGCATCGAATATTGCTGTCACGTCTGGTTTGGTCTAGTCTGGTCTGGTCTGATGTTGCTGTTTTATATCTAAAATTTCTTAACAAAATCCAAAGAATCGGCAATGTTATCAGTCCTGACCTGGCATCGTGGTTTAATTCAATTTTCCAGAAGATTAACGTAGCTTCCGTTTGCTTGTTCTATAAATATTTTCACGGAAATTGTTCATATCAGATTTACTCGGTGGTCCATCGATTTCAGATATTTAAACGCAGTACTGGATTGGCAGATAGGTCTCATAATTTCTCTGCTGAAATTATTAGTTGTAACAATGTTATATTCCAATAGATTATTATCTCACACTTCTCGCTTGTGGAACCCTATTCCAGCTCACTGCATTCCAGTAAACTACGACCTTCAGGGATTTAAATGCAATGCGAATCATCTCTCTGCTTGAATTCAAAAGACTCGAGGCAACTGAGGTATGGTTCTACAGAAGGATGCTAAGGATATCATGGACCAAACGTGTGAGCAACGATGTGATTTTGGGGAGGGTGCAAACAAGGAGGAAGCTTATACTTAACATCACGATGAGGCAGATGAAATGTCTGGGATACATAATGAGAAAGGTGGGTCTCGAGAATCTGATACTCACAGGTTGAATGGAGCAACTCATGAAATACCTGGCGGGATTAAGTAAGGGGATGACAGAATGTGGTCTGGGGGTGGTGGCAGAAGGACGAAAATTATTGAGAGTTACAAGGGATAGGGAGAAGTGGAGAGCCATGATCGCCTACGTTCTGAAGGGACACAACACATAAAAAGAGAAAAAAATGTCCCCTCGCTTTCTTTTACTTTAACTAACCCCTTGCATCTTCGTGGATTTTATAGATTTACACGGGGTGAAATTATTAAAAATAATAATAGAAATATCTACTTACCTGATTGCCTTTATTTAATCAATCTTTTGAAATCACCTTGAAACGAATTAGCACAGAAAAGTCGGAAGCAAATATATTGGATTAACGGTAAAGTCAACATCTTAAAGTTAAGCTTCCTGTTTCTGTTTCCAGCATGAAAAAGATCTGGGCAAAGGTTGATAACTGTTGAAAAACGACATCACCGTCAGACCAAGAAAACACAGGCGCTTGAAGTGGCGGATTGGCTATGCATCTTTAATGTGCGCATTAATTCAGAAACTAATTTCCAAACGCCGGGGGCAGTTCCACCTGCCCGTATATCCACAGAGCTCCGTTGCAATCAAGACCCAAAATTGGAACTAAAACAGATTGATAAGTTGGGTTATGTATTTTTGATTTCCGAGATGATTGCTTTCTCCTCCTCTGAAGGAGAGAACTTTGCTATATCTAGATGCAGACATAGAGCTCAAGTGGAATGTTTGTTGATGCCATTAAAAGAACGATTTCACACTGCGGAAATCAGGAGGCGTTTTATTTCACATATGCATAAAGCTTGCCGTAAAATCTGAATAAGCCAATATATATATATATATATTTTCAGAATTCATACACTTATATTTATATCAATAAAATTATTGCATATTTTGCAAAAACATGTAAGCAATAAGAAATGTATGCGTATTATCTGAGTATATTTGAAAAAAGATAGAAGATATGAACTATTTCTGGCTAAAAAAGAACCAGTGCATTAAGTCTATTGCGAAAGAAGGTGATTATGTTGAAAATAAATATTTGTGGTGCAAAATAAACATCTTTTTTAATCATTACACTACGGGCGACAAGGTGGAGTAATGGATAGCGGCTCGGATTGAGTTCGAAATCCATGATATTCACTTACGTGCTAATATCCTTGCGAAATGTATGAATCCTCCTCCCCCCCATAAATAGCAGGGCAGATCTTGGATGGCAACAGGTCTACCGCAGAAAGAAATGGCAACCTACTGCGGGAAAAAATCTACCTCTTACATCATGTATCGAAAGATATATCATCGCCTAAGCGTGCATCACTGACTGACACTACTGGCATATTGATTTACTTACATTTGCAAACACTGGCGAACTATGGTATGGATAATATTAATTCATGGCATATGAAATTGTTTGGTATGGTACGATATGATCCTTCTAAATTATTTAATCTCAAATTGTTTGGTATGGTACGATATGATCATTCTAAATTATTTAATCTCAAATTGCTTGGTATGGTACGTCATGATCCTTCTAAATTATTTAATCTCAAATTGTTTGGTATCGTATGATATGATCGATGTAAGTGCATCGCAAATGTTACGATCGTTGTAAGTCATTGAAACCTAGAGGAATTGGAAGAGAATTTTATCATCGTTAAATGATCTATAATTCTATTACTTTAAGTAGTACGAAAATATGCTAGTGCTTTTTCATCTCGATCAATCAGATCTTGCGTTTTCACCAGTCACTATGAACGACTCTTCTCCCAATTAGGCTATACGTTTGCTCCAGGGAGCGTCTCTCTGCGACTGCTTTGTCTCTCACTTTCCCCTGAACTGAGGTGGAAAAACTACATTGAAACAATAGTTTTATCTATCGCAAGCAAAGTTGCTTTTCTGTGTCACGCCAGAAGGTTTTTCTCGCCTGAGTCCATCCTTCAAATTTACCATTCTTTCTTGTATTGAATACTTTTACCATATATAGTCTGTTTCTCCCGTTGTTCATGTCGAGGTCCTCAACAAACACCTGAGGCGGATATGCAATGTGATAGGTCCTGATCCGGCATCTCGTCTACAGTCAATTTCTCACAGACGCGTTGAAGCTTCCCTCTGTCTTTTCTACAAATATTCTCCTATATTCTCTTATATTCAGGCCATTATCAGAGATGCTGGAAAAAGGGCCTGCTTATTATATTTTCCTCGACTTTTTGTGATACTTTTTTTTTATTTTAATCAGAAATGGAATATTGGTGCCATATGTAGACTGGAGCTGCTCAGTCGTTTGCGTGGTCTGGTCGGCGAAAACTTATTTTTCCACTCCGCAACCTCTTACTCAGAGACGAAACGTTGCATGCCATTTTAAACACTGCACTGGTATTTTGTACGCACTATGTTGATGCAAAATGTAGCGACTCGAATTACAGAAGTTCTTTCGAATTCTGATCTTGGAGGATAATCAGACATTAATGTACAGGCACATGTAAATTCTATCACTGTGTTGAAAAGTTTACATACTCTTAGAGGAAGCTAATTTTTTACCCTATAAAGGATGATAACTCAAAATACAATTGAGTTACTTCCCTTGTCTGGTAGTCGGAGCGTGGCACTTCTGAATTAAACATGGTTACTAGCACGACACGCACTTGGAATTCATGGTTTAATTTCAAACAAATCTATGCTGTTTTCAGACAGTAAATGAATAAATGTTGTTTTATAATTTGTTAAAATACACTTTTACTCTTATTTCTCTTCGTTTTTGTTCAGCCCAACAACACTTACCATTCAAACATTTTCAATACTATTTCTGTTTTGGAATACATCCAGGTATTCTTATGAAAGTTCACTTGTACTAAATACAATCACTGTCTACATTATTAAGGACACATAAATAAATGCTCTTTTATGAATATTTCTAATTAGACAATCAAGTTGTAGTTGATGGATGTGGGTACTTAAGCATAGCTATGGCGACCTACAGAATATTTCTTGTATTAATATTGAAATAAATGTAATGTAAGTGACTTTAAATGCGGCATTGACTTTTATTGGCACCTGACGGGCGTGCCGAAGTAATCAAAAACTACTAATCTATTAGCATTTTTACACAAAAAGATCTTTACGGTTTACAGAGAATTGTAAAAAAAAAGGAAATAATTCAGTGATCGGTAGTTCTGTGGGTGGAAAAAAAAGTCAGAGGAGAAAAGTCAGATTTATACAAGATGGCAGAAAGGCAACAGTTGCTTAAATAACCATTGAAAAGCAAAACATATCGGACAGTGAAGCAGATGGGACACAGAAGCTGAAAACCACGGTTGGTTCGATTCCTATCAGATGAGCAAGAAACCGAGGCGACAATTCGTTAATGGGCACGCACATACAAGAAAATGAACAATAGATTATGGGGAAAAACATTACTTGTTCTGATGAGTCTCGATTTCCGCTATGACATTCGAATAATGTCAGAATTTGGAGTAAACAAACATGAAAGTAGATCAATCTTCCCTTCTATGAACGGTTCAGACTGCTACTGTAATAATATAGGTGCCATTGTGCATTGGTGCCATATGTAGACTGGAGCTGCTCAGTCGTTTGGTGCCATATGTAAACTGAAGCTGCTCAGTCGTTTCCGTGGTCTGCTCGGATTACCATGCAATCATTTTCCAAAAACCTCTTTACTCTTGCTCCCGCTTGTTCTACTTGTGCCTGACCAAGTGACCAAAATTATTATTACGGTATACCCCACTTCAGATGGCCACTTTCAAGAGAACAACGCAGACTGTCACAAATCAACATAGTATTGGATTACTTTATGGAATACAATGAGTTTTCCTTGTTAAAGTATCCTTCACAGAAACTAAATCACAATCTAATAGAGCACCTTCGGGATGTGGCTGAAAGGAAGATTTGAATTCAGGACATGTAAGCAACCAAATTAGAACGATTGCGGTATACCGTAATAACAGAATAGACAAAAATTTCAACGGCATGAGAATCGTTTAATCCACCCCAATACGGATTAAGGTGGTTCTAAACACTGAAGAGGGCCCAATCCGGTACTAGAAAAGAAGATCTAATAAGATGACCGGTAGGGTATAAGAAAGACACTGGTTTAAATGGAATGTCGATCAAATATTTATCAAGCGTCCTCACCATTTGAAACAAAATCGTAAAAATCAATTGTACAACAATAAAAAGTGCATAAATTATTTTTGTAATTTTAAGTAAAAATCACGAAAACGAGTAAAGAAGCATTCAAATGTTGGTACCTCCTGACGAGATTGCTGGAGGGCCGTGACAAAATTTATATTTGTATTGGGTGGTGCATAATTATCAGACGTTGTTGTAGGCGAGTTATTTGTTAAAAATTGCTGTTTACTTTTTAAAATAAAAATGTCGATTATTATACGCTCCGGAATAATCACTTAAAAATGTGATTGTTGAATTGTTGTTAATATGTCTTCCAATATATATATCTGTATAGATGAGTTAAGTGGTTATAGATTTGTAACTTGTATATAGACAGAATATTTGAGTATGTATATTGAGTATGTGTACAAATATATAGGAACATAAGAATATATAGGGCCAACATGAAATATTGCTAACCATATAAATATAATTTCGGATAATTATTTTAACTAAGCTCGTAACTTTAATAGATATACACTGGAGAATTAGGATCCCAGTTATTTTACTTTTAATTTAAAATTTATTATTTCATAATATAAATTGTTTAAAAAATTCCTGATTAATTAAAAAAAATCCAAATTAATCCTATATATATATATATATATATATATATATATATATATATATATATGTATATATGTGTGTGTGTGTGTGAAAATATATAGAAAATAGGAAGGAACTGGTTAGGTAAATAATCCAAAGTCCCTTAGTATTATTATTTTTAAAAAATAGTGCTCGATACAAAAGTAGAGCATAAATATAATTATTTATTTAAAAATATAATTCCAAGGATTTAAAGGATTATATTGAAGTTTTCGGCTCTTGTTTTGAAACATGAGACCTCTTATGTAGCGATTTGGAATCATATTTTTAAATAAATAATTATATATATATATATATGTTGGATAAATAAAAAAAAATCTGTTACTTATTTAAAAAATATCTATATATGTATATATTATGAAATGAACTAAGTCCGGCAATTATTGTAATATCTTTTTTGTTTATGCGTTTTTATAATTAAAAATAGTTAAGCAAATGATCTGTTTATAATAAACAGTATTAACAACATTTACCGGCCTGAATATCCGAGAAGTCTCAAAGAAATTATGTCTTCCAACGAGAATCAAAACAGTATCCTACACGGAACCGCCATATAGCCTGACGTGCTATACTATTTAGCTACAGAGGAAGCGTCTTGTTAGCAAGTTCAAATTACTGTTTTTTGAACTACAAACTCCCCATGATTTCTTTCGATCGTTCATATCTGCTCGAAGCGTATCTTAATGTAAACAAATTACATAATATATTATGAAATAGACTAAGACCGATATATTTTGATATATTTTTGCTCATATGTTATTTTTATAGATACAAATATTTAAGTAAATGTTCTGTTTATAATAAAGCAAAACCACATGAATTTAACCGTGCTAATAGCTCGGCATCTCAGTCCCACTCTTTCACTGTCGAAATGGTTAAATGTAGCCGTCTCTTCTACTCCAATAGCTTCATGTCTCGCACTTCCCGTCAGTGGAACTCTTACTTGCTTCCCTGATAGCTATAATCTCCAAATATTCAAATGTAATATCAATTGACATCTCCAGATGCCTTGATCTATTTACCGTCCTTCTCTTCATCCTTTCCTCTATCACGCCTCTTTACTCTTGCTCCCACTCTCTGTAACCCCTTGCGTGCTAGTGGCATTCCTGCCTTCGGGTGAAATGTTTAAAGTATTCCGTACACATAAACAATGATAAGGTGAAACTTATATAGTTGAGGGACAAACATTATTCATACGCTAGTCTATTTTTTTTATATTATTGTCCTTTTATTTCCATCACATTTAGAATAGCGATTATTGCAATTCAAAACCGTATTTCTGCAGAGTTCATGAGGTATTTAAACAGTTTTCACTGAGAAATGTTTTTAAATCGAGAATGTACACTTCGTTTTAATTCCTTCATCAGCAAGGTCTTTTATTTCGAGAAAGACTCAAATTCAAATGTTTTTGCTGAAGACTTTCACGTCCTTCACAAGATTATCCTCGGTTTCCCTTTCATTAGACGAGAGTCACTAATATTTGCAGGCAAGCACCAGCACAGCAGGATGCTGACCTCGCCAACGATTTAAATCTTTCAGGTTCCTGCATTATTCAAATTGAGCAAATAATTGAATTACTTTCTTGACATTGTATAAATATATAAACCATATATGTCACAAGAGTATTTCAGTATATAAATAAAAATGAAAGGCCTTAAGCTATATGTAAACTTTTGACCTTGATGATATGAGTAGAATTTAATTTTTTCCCATACACACAGTACATCTGTCTCACGCGCACATGATGGTAGCTAGAAATAAAGAAATAAAACCATGTGGTATAACCTTCATATCAGAAAATTAGATCTCCAAAATGTGAGCGAAAAAACAATAACACACACATTGTATATATATATATATATATATATATATATATATATATATATATATATATGTGTAAAATATAAATATATATATATATATATATATATATATATATATATATATATATATATGAACGTATGTATGCATGTAAGTGTACAATGATTTTAAACTTATTTATATAGGTAAAGTTTATTTATATATATGTAGTGGGTACACGTTTTGGCATTCTAGATACATATTTGTATATATGAGAATATATGTAATTATATGTATGTTCGTTGTAGTTTAGGATATACTAATATATATCTGTATAGATGGGTAAAGTGTTTATAGATCTGTAACTTGTATATAGACAGAATATTTGAGAATGTGTATTGAATATGCGTACAAATATATGGGAATATGAGAATATATAGGGCCAACTTCAAAAATTACTACCCATGTATGTCGTATGTTTATTTTATTATATTGTTTACTATTTTAGCCTCATAATATTGCAAATTTGACTGTCACTGTTATAATGTATGTATCTGAAATGGAAAGAGGTTTAAGAAAAATATATATTTGACCAAATGAGATGCTACACGTTAATCTGTATAAAACGGGTTTCATATAAATATAATTTCGGATAACTTTTGAACTAAGCTCGTAAATTTAATACATATACACTGGAGAATTAGGAACCCAGTTATTTTATTTTAATTTAAAGTACCTCCATACCCTGTTAAATACACCCTGCCTAATATACTTTATAAATAGAATAAAATAAGTTTCTTTGGATATATTAATAATTAATAATTATTTGATTTAAATCTCTCGGGTAATTAATTTAAATCTCTTGAAGAATTATATTAGGAACCTATAATATTGTACGGTAAATTCTAAATCTTTCACTGAATTCTGAATATTTTAAAAATATTCTTAAACAAATACTATTTTTAAGATACATTTATAAAAGTTTGTTAAATGGAATAGCCAGTAAGAGAAATAGAATGTTTCTTAACTCCCATTGATTAACAATATTTTCATTCAACCTCTAAATCAAAATGCTACATTGTTGTGCAATGTCATATTATATCAGGTCACCTCAAACCTTAAAGTCTACTGAGAATAAATCCTCGAGTCTCCTTTTTCTTTTCCACCCCTCCTCCATCATTACATGTTCATAAATTTGAATCTTTCCTTCTCTTTCTCTCTCTCCCTCTCCCTCAATAATATATGTGTATCACTTGAATTGAACCTGGAGTAATTTTTTCCGTTTATATTTGGTTTGGAGGTCTGAAAGATCGAAGACTATTTTTATAGCTGTCATGAAATAAAGATTATTACCTATGATATTTTATGTGTTTCATATTCATTAATATATATATATATATATATATATATATATATATATATATATATATATATATATATATATATATATATATATATATATATATATATATATATAATACATGAGCAGATACGCAGACATACTGCCGAATACACAAACAAATAAACACAAAGAAGCACACGAAAATTAACATAACACAAATAAAAAAACGCATAATTTTTTTTTAACTTAATATAAAAATAGCGAACATGAGAAAATCGGCAGACAATTGCTGATACCTTCTGACAAACGAACCGAACGATTGCACAAAGTCTCGTTTACGAAGCTCATGAGTCGGGGAGTTGAATATAACACCAATGTGATTATATATATATATATGTGAAATGCTATATATATTTTTATATATCAGAACAATTTTAAGGATATTTATGATAAAGTGGAAAAAAAAGTATGTTTACTTTGATTGTGCATGAAGTAGAGGGGACACCGAAATTTTTAATTTTAACTTAATTTTGTTTTTTATTTTAAATCTGTGTTTGTGTATATATTCTAATTGATTTAATTTAATTCCTTTTCTATTTTAGAAAGGACAAGCTCAAAAAATTCTAATATTTTCCTTATATACATATATACATATATATATATATATATATATATATATATATGTATAAAGTGAACACAGAAGTCAACACTTAGAGGCCACAGTCTGTTTCATGCTAGATGCAATCGCAAGGCCACGAGTGATGTTATTTTTCTAGACTAATTATATATATACAGGTCAGGGGGTAGTCTATTTTGGCAGTTATTTTACCGGAAGTCGTTTATTTGTTTATTTATTTAATTGGTATCTGTCTATATTTCTGAGATGAGGTATTATCTTTGTTGCCATATTTATTACAACGTTTACGGCCTTCTTCAGGTGGTTGGAATGTCGAACTGAACCCTTTATTTCGCTCACTGGGGTAGAATATTCTAGTTCCACGTGCCATGTTTAATGGATGTCAATTATCAGTTATCTCCTGTTAATTTTTCCCTTTTTTCTCCACTGCCTTAACCGGGTATTGAACTCACACTCTTTGGGTTCTGTCACTGGATCTAACCAACTGTGCCATGTGTCATCTGTGTATGAATTTCTGGGTATTATAAACCTAATGTCTTCAGCAACCATTTTACCAGTGCTCATATTGCAATTTTTGCTGTTATCCTTGCATGTTTTTTTACCAGTGCTCATATTGCAACTTTCTTGTTATTATCGATTTTCTCTGGCACTCCTTATTACTGGTTCTCATATTGTATTTATTTCTATGTTTGGTCGGCTCAGGAGATTTTTGTGGCGTAGCATATGTGCTGATTCCTTACGTTTAGGAATTTTCCAATGGTGTTCCTTGTCTATGATTTCAACTTGATCCCACAGAGGGCAGTGATCTCCCTTCTTTCTCCATATGTGGTCAGCCACGCCTGGTTTTTTTACTTTCCCTCGTGTTACAGCTTTCTGGTGTTCTTGAAACCTTACCTTGAGAGGGCGGCCTGTCTCTCCTTTATATTTCTTTCCGCCCCATTTGGGTTTATTGATTTTTTTTCTTATTTTTTATTCTACTTCGTCTATTCTAACAGCTGTGATTTCGTAATTTGTTAGGGTTAATTTATTTTGCTTATTTTATTGTCATTTTGTTTATTTATTTTTATTTTATTTTATTTTTTCCGTTTTCGATTTTTAATAACGTAGTAAAAATTTGTTTTCATTTCTGCATTTTGAGATGAGCTCGGATCTTTTATTTAATAATTTATTTTGGTCCGGGAAAGTAATGATAGCTATTTTTTTTCCAAGCAAAGTTTGCAAGTTTTCGATTGGTTGTTGTAGGCTGCTGATCTTTTCTTTATTTTCCTAGATAAAAAAAAATAGTTATAACTGTTATATAATGATAAAAAAATGATACGGCACTTAAAAATCGAAAACCGAAAAGAGAAAATATACAGTACAACAAATACATAATAAAACGTAAATTAAATTGACCTAAATTCGTCCAAACAAATAAATAAACTAACAAACTGATCCCAATAAACTAACCGTTAGAAAAAACAAATAAAGATAATCAATCCAAATAAATACATGAAGTAATAAACAAATTAAAACTGTTCCTGCCAAAATAATAGTTAGAATAAACTACAACAATCAACGCCAATATTGAATAAATAGGTTTAATTATCTTCCGAAACCAAAACAAAACTATTAAATACGCGATATAAACAAATTTTTACTACGTTAATAAAAACACCGATTAAAATAAAAATGAAATAAATATATAAATAAGAAATGAAAATAAAAAATAAAAATAAAAATGAATAAAAACAAGCAAAATAATTTAACCCAAATAAATAAACGACTTCCGGTAAAATAACCGCCAAAATAGACTACCCACAATGCACCACTGACACATATATATAATATATAACCGAGAAAAATAACAGCACTCGTGGCCTGACGATTGCATCTAGCATAAAACAGACTGTCGCCTCTAAGTGTTGAGTTCTATGTTCCCTTTTATATTCACACACGCTCTATCTCTGATATTGAGCACTTTATCCCATAAGTATAGCACATCTTAAGACTATATTACTTCATATATATATATATATATATATATATATATATATATATGTTCTGTTTACCCTTTATTTTATCGACACAAATATTTACGTAAATGCTCTATTTATAATAAACAGTATTAACTACATTTACCTGCCTGAATATGCGAGAAATCTCATAGAAATTGTCTCCTCCGACAGGAATCGAACCTATATACTACACAGAAAAATCATTTCGCATGACGCTATATCATTTAACTACAGAGGAAGCGCCTGGTTAGTCATGTCAAATCACTGTTTTTAAACAACAAATTTCCCATGATTTTTCTCGAACGGTCATAGCTGCACGACACGTATCATAACGAAAATTTGTTGTTTAAAAACAGGAATTTGACGGCACGTTGGAGTAATGGATAGCGGCTCGGATTGGGGTATCGGAGAACCGAGTTCCAATTCCATTCGAATCTGTTACAGTCACTTACGTGCTAATACCCTTGGGAAAGGTATGAATCCTCTTCTTCCCCCCGCTATGGGTAAATAGCAAGACAGACGGGTTCTATAGTCTTGAATGGCAACTGGTCTATCGCAGAAAGAAATGGCAACCTATTGCAGGAAAAAATCTGCCTCGTCAGTCATTTATAGAAAGATACATGATCGCCTGAGCGTGTATCAGGCATGGCACGTATCTTCAAGTTGACTTTATGTCGATTTATTTTCTTCCGGTGAACCAGAGAACTCATGTTGCAAAGATGATTGACGTGCTAAGGGACTCATATATAGTCAGCTTGAATGTTGGACGGCCGTGACTCAGGTATAAGGACAAAAGCCTGATATCTAAGCTGTAAATGTGCCTCATAATAACTCAAGAGTTGTCTGGAAAAGCAATAGCTGGAGATATTTTTTCCAGAGTGATATTCCTGTTGCCATGTCTCATTATGATCACTGTTTCAAAATATGCAGGTCATTAGAGGGAATGAAGTGTCACGTACGACACATAACATGAAACTGAATGCGCTTATAGGATCCTCATACGTCGAAATCGACGGGAGAGTCCGTATGCTCCCGGAAAATCCGGTTGAGTTCTCGAGAGAAAGCGGGTTTTAAAAACAGCAACTCTTACTGCTACTGATGCATTACTCTTCAAGTACGGATTGAGTTCTCCGAGCCACTGGCGTATTTCGAATAGAAAGCGTTAAAATTTCCAACTCTTTTCTGCTGTGCGACGATAGCCTAGGGGTAGAATATCTGTCTGATGTCAAATCAGGTTTCGATCCTGGCTTGAAGAAATCAGACATCTAGCCACACTGAAGAGCTGTGATACAGCGAAACAGTCTATCTGTAGATGACAATATATATATATATATATATATATATATATATATATATATATATATATTGTAGGTATAAGATCTTGTGTGCAAATACATCTTTCCAAAGCGTCCCATAAATACTCGCTATGCCTCACCTCGGGCGACTCACATTTTGTCGGACGTCTTCAGAAAGCTCCTCGAACCAATACAGGGCAACCTGGGCCCATTGACACAGTGCATTATCGTGATGGTGTGAAATTTATTTACATTATTTACATTTTGAAATGGAGAAAGTCCGACAATTATTTTAAGAATTTTTTTATATTTATACGTTCTTTTTATAGAGATAAATATTTAAGTAAATGTTCTGTTTATAATAAACAGTATTAACGATATTTACCGGCCTGAATGTCCGAGAAATGTTCATAGAAAATATGCGTCCTCCGACAGGAACCGTCATATATCTTGACGTGCTTTACCGATTTAGCCACAGAGGAGGGTTTCGGTTAGCAAGATCGATTTTACTGTTTTTAAACTACAATTCTCCATGATTTTCTCTCGCACATACATAAGTGCTCGATGCGTATCCAAATATAAACAAATGACGTCACACATTATGAAATGGAAAAAAAGAAAAAAGTACGTAAAAATAATGTCTTAAAATAATTGTCGGACTTTTAGCGTTAATTAGGAGCAGTTGACGAATATCATTTCGTCCAAATTGCTCAACCTACGAGAGGAGGCGTATATAGTCAACCACAGACATACTGTGTCACTGTATCACAGCTCATCATTAATATATATATATATATATATATATATATATATATATATATATATATATGTATATATATATATATATATATATATATATATATATATATATATATATATATATATATATATATATAAAAATAACCTATATTTTTGGGTTAAAGTTCTCAATATCTGAAAAAAGGGCGTATATCCGAGAAGAAAGTGCATAAATTGTTAGTTCGCATTACGGCTGAAATGGCAAAACATCAAGACCACTGCAGCTATCTCAATAAGCTAAACCCACATATGAATCCATTGTAAATTTGCCTTTGTTTAGAAAATATAGCAATCGGCATATGTTATATATCAGAAGAACACTGAAATTTTGGTAATGATTTTTTTTGTTTTTCATCTTTTGTGAGATTTACTTGATTTAGAAAGAAGAATTTCATATTGTTTATTTAATCCATCATTTTTTTTTGGCCATGTTTGTTCACGTTTTCATGAATATCTTTCTTTGAGAAACAAAGCGAAACATCACCTGAATAAATAATAAATATCAAATTATTTTTGCAGCAGATTTTCTAATAGTATTTTCGGAACTGGGTGATACTCGGCAAGTGAATTTTTTTTTTATATGTCGATTTTTGAAGATCTTGTTTGGTAAAGTAAATGAAAAAAAGTCAGAGGAGAGAAAAACGTGAGACAAATCTGCTTTCTGACTTTCCAATAATAAAAGCTACGAGGAAAAAAAGAACAGAAAACTGGAGACAAAATCTTTAAAAACTACTAAAGAGAGAATGAATTATTCTCTAAACAAATGAGATAAACAACGGAAAAAATGAGATCAGTAAATAAGTATAGGTAAAAAAAGAACGACGTCTGATAGCGTATCATCATCATCAGCAGCAGTATCAATATGGCTACCACCAGATTTAGGTGAAGATAATAAAACGGACAGACATACTGTAATAAATCAACTAAAAAATAAAATAAATATTAAACAAAATATAAAATAAATATAAAACAAAAATAATTTAAATAAATAATATATCTATCTGGTTTTTAAAAAATATTACAGCTTTTATTCGGTTCAAAAACAAAATCTCTAATAAAAAATGTTTTTAACTGGAACACTCACAGACTTCTAACTGAGTTGGATTGAGGAAGCGTGGGAAGCAGTTACTTAGTCAACAAGCCAAAAACCGAAAATGGTTTCAAATTTATGGTTGCGTATCTTCAGGTTTATACACGAGTGAGGTAGAGAATAGTTTTTTTTTGCAGTAAGGTTCAATCTGTACAAGGTCCGGTGGTCACTCGTAGTACAGGGTTACATTAAGAGGTAGTTTATACGAATAGTATCACAGTTTACTTCTTGGAATATTCAGAGAATGCTGATGTTTTTATTCAAAATCATTCTTAAAGCAACTTTGGACATCTATATCATCAATAGAATCCTCCCCAAATTGTTAATATACTGGCCTGTGGAGTATATAAAATATTACCTTAGTGGCCTGATTAAAAAAAAAAGTACGACAAAGAAAATACAAAATAAAAAAAAGAACTAGAGATAATCAAAACTGAAATCATTACAGTAGCAATACATAAAGCCATCCTGATTCGACTCCTGCTGAAGTGCGCAAAGTTTCCTTTAATAAGATTTCTCGAACATTCACGCCGGTAGGTGAAACTATATAAAATTGAGCGCCTACTCAAATACGAGTACCCATTAAAAATAACGTTTAAATTGATACAAATCTGTCAGTTAAATAAAATTTCACTGTAAAAATTCTCTTTGTTTACGTTTGGATTCAAAACTATGTGTAAATATGAACAAAAGAACAAAAAAAACAAAACAAAAATCAGTGGGTCCCTTTGCCCTAATGGACGTAGGTTGGTTTCTTGCTGAAGGGCGCGAATTTTTCTTTCATAAGTTTTCTCAAACATTTAGGTCGGTACGTTAAAATAAATATATTGTTTAATAAATAAAGGGTGTGCCTATTTAAACAGGATCCATTTTAAATAACGTTTAAATTTATTTATATATTTTATATATATATAAATATATATATATATATATTATATATATATATATATATATATATATATATATATATATATATATATATATATATATATATATATATATAAAATAAATATATATTTTGTTTCCGACCAAGCGCGCATTCAAAACTGACCGTTCCAAAATGATTAAATACGAAAATAGATTAAAAACCCAGATTTCACACACACACACACACACACACACACAAACACACACACACACACACACACACACACACACACACACACACATATATATATATATATATATATATATATATATATATATATATATATATATATTCTCAGGAATAGAATCCAGGTAGAACTCAATGTCCCGGACAGAGTAAGAATATAATATTAAAGGCTCAAACACTAATATTCCATGGTTATAATTTATTACATTGGAATGCTAGAGAATCCAGGCTACCCTACCATGGGCATGAGGAGATGAAACGGATTCATACCTTACAAAGGCCTTTTATGTGAAAGTCAAGCTAACATACTAACATGGCGTTTAATCATGGCTAGCCAATTTCACTTTCCCCGTTGACATTCCTTATTCTACCCACACATTTAGTATATGAATCAATCTACAAACAATACACCAATTTTGACAAAAAAATAAAAAAAAATATTATGACATGAAACTTTTCATATAAGTTTTTCTAATATGAATTACATATTTGGTTGTAAGGAAAGTCCTCTAAATAACCTGGTAGAATATTCCTTTCAACCATATACTTTGAGATATACTGTCGATCAGTCTCCATTAATGGACATCAGATACTAGCGATGTCTGGTAATGTTAAAAGAAAGTAACCGAATGGAATGGAAGAAGACGGAACCGCAGCTGTAAGAAGAGAAGAGAAGTCTGTAGCGAAGGACGATGAGCAAGAGTAATATGAGTCTTAATCAAAAACCAAAGCTTGTTACTCTTAATAGTAGAAGCTCACAAAATATCGGTAAATGGACATAATATTCGCTGCATACCAAATCCCATTCTCTATATGGTCTTTGAATGAAAGCATGTATAAACGTCTTGTAAAAGGTCCTTAACTGCATGTTTAAATATGTGCCAGTTGCCTCTTTGACGTTATCATCATTGAAGAACTGAATATCATCATTAGAGAACTGCTATTCTCTGAGTGCCTCCTTCATGAAACGTGCGCTCTGTCTTGAGCTTTTGAGTAGAATTCCCCCCTATCTCATGGAGTCAGCTTTCGGAAACCACCTTTGCACAGACCTTTGTGTAGCCAAGTGACTGCATACACTACTATGGCTTACCTGAAGACTTTTACACATTTTTATAATAGTGATTCTTCTGTCAGCTCTATTGCGAGCACCAACCAGATTTATAGCCGGAGCAAGCCTGCCACTATGGAACCTGTCACTAACTTCATTTTCTTTCTATGATTACAGTTATATTTACTATTTACTTACCGTGCTTACATCGTGCAGCCTTTTCCTAAACATTCATTACCTTTATGTAAGTCTTTGTAACAGTTTCCTGTTAAAATAATAAACCACAGTTTGCTTTCTTGTGTGTCTAGAGAGGTAGACATTTTGAAAGTGGATTATAGATAGAAAAAGAGGAAATAACTCCGCAATATTCCCCATAGATTCGTGACATGTTATGGTTTATAACGAAGAAATCCCTAGAAATTTTGATTAGTCAGAATTAAAATAACAAATATTTTTGACCGATCCTCATATAGGAAGAACAAAACAAGTGATAGCGGAAGTAGTGATGAAATTATAAACGCTTGGAAGAAGTTGTAAGATGAAGCTAAAGCAGAATAACAAAGAAAACGGAGAAAGTAAAATAAAAAGACAACCTGGTGAGAAGGAATGGTCATCTGGAACAATTTCTTGAAGGAAACCGGGAAATAATATTAGAGGCAGAAGACGAAGTGAAACAGAATAAGAAAAGAAAATTGAGAAAAAAGTAGTTATGCGCTTTTAAAAGTTTCCAAAAACTTCTAATTGATTAGTTATCAAGGGAATACATTTTTCTCCCCACAAAAAATGAAGACTAAAGCAAATTACAAATAAAAATATGGTGGATACTAAAAGTGAGACGAAAATACAAAATTTCGAAGTAAACAAACCGACAATAATTATTTGATTTCTTTTTGTATTTTAAGTTTGTCAGTACAGATCTTGACGAAACTGTATGAACAACAAACGATATTTAATGAACACCTCTCAATTATTATTGCTTAGGTTTCGATCAGTGCACTGATCGATATATTTCGGTACGAGGAAGCTTCAATTAACACATCATTTTAAGATGTGACGTAACTTTAAAAATTAAGGTGCCTAAAATTATATATTGAATTATTTACATTATGTAAATTACAATTTAAATTTTACGCAAACGTTTTCTAGGCAAAACAAATCAATATATCGTTCGGAATTATCCACAAAATTTAAATACAACGTCTATTGTCATATTCTGTCTCCTTGAAACTTATTTGTTTAATGACATCTCTCCTCAATAACGTTTTCTCAGTTTTTTCAACTCTCACTAACCCTTTGCTTTTTAGAGGCTTCAGTCAATAATGATTCTTCTGACAGCTGTATTGCGAGCAGCAACCAAATTTGCAGCGAGAGTAGGCCTGCCACTATGGAACCTGTCACTAAGTTCATTTTCTTTCTATGATTACAATTATTTCTGCTGAACTATTTACTTACACCGCTTACATCAAGTGCAGCCTTTTCATAAACATTCATTATAATTACGTAGGTCTTTGCAACAGTTCCCTCTTAAAATAATAAGCGACACTTTGCTTTCTTGTGTGTCTAGAGAGGCAGACATTTTGAAAGAGGATTATGTTTTGTCCCCTTGCTTGGGCGGGGGTCGGGTGTTGGTGAAGCACCTCATAAAATATGTCCACTGACAAAACGGATACAGGTTGACAGTCAGTATTCTACTCCGATTTGAGTGTTTTGTCAGATTACTTATGGCTGTGTAACAATCAACTCAGCAGCTAACTACTGATTTTACCTTTAAAATACTGTGTAAATCCGTTCATTTTTGTTAATAAATAAAAAAGAAAAAAGAATTAAAGCAAAATACCGGAGGATAGTTAGAAGTAGACTTCCTAATTTGCTTTCTTTTTATTTACAGCATGTTGTAGCAGAGGTTCGTGTCTCGTTTCGCCTCTGAAAGACTTCTTTGTCCACGGTGGAGTATGTGACGCATGAAAACTAACACAGTACACAGATGCATTAAGTCTAATGGAGGTCTCTGATAATCTAATATAAACTTTACCCACACCGTTGAAATTTAGAAAATCTTTTCCTCAAACCAGCTTTTCAGAAATTTAGACTTCTCAAGTTCACTGTTATCGCTCTTTTTATTATTGATGGGAGTTTTCATCTAAGACTTTACACCCCATACCTACAAAAAGAACATCCTTATATACACATTACCAGTTAGATATTTTTATATTCTTCCTAATTTGACTGACATTAGAATATAGTTACTGTATGCACGATATCGTTTGTAATTTCATTTCTGTCACTCTAGTCTCCCATGCAAATATTTACATCTCCCACGGGATATCTCAACAATGAACCAGAAATCACCATGGATAAATCTCTAATTAAATGAAAAAAGGATGAACCCGCCTCCAATCCGCAAGCATTCTTCGTTACGCATCAATAAATATATAAATTTGCATTTACACTATGTACAGTGTTCAAACTGTTGCCTTTATCTTCATTATCATATTCACGACGTTTTGGTTATTGTAAGCTCCGGCCTTCTTCAGTCTACGGGGGAGGATTTTTCTAATTCGACGCGCCATGTCTTTGAAAATCTCAGTTTTAGTTAATTTGTCTTGATAAGTTTTTTGTTCTCTCCGCCTTAAAGATTTTAATCTCTATCTGATGTCAGGGATTGAAATCACAACTTTTTGGGTCAAGTCACTTTTAGTATCAAAGCTTTTACACACTAGGCGATGTGTCTTTACTCTCAATCTCTGGCTTCAGATGAGAGAAAAAATATGCAGGCGACTTAACTAAAACTGAGATATACAGAAAGAAAATATTTTTATTTGACTTTCTAACTTGATTTTCGTCTATTTTTCGGAGATGAGGTATTGTAACTATTTACACTATTCAGACGTTACCATTCTTTTAGGATTAACCAACCAATGCTTTTGGTTTCAATCTCTGGCCTCAGCAGAGAGAACAAACAACTTGGAGTTGAAAAGAACAAACACTTTACAAAACTGAGATATCCAAAAGCACCATACTTTGACTTAGCACAATCTACACTCGTGGACTAAATAAAGAATTCAGTTCGAAAATCCAATAAATATCACCTGAAGAATGCCCGAATGTACATGGCTGAAACATCATGAATGTGACAATAAAGATGAGAACAACTAATTGTATTTCTTGTTTCCAGATTTTCAGATACGCCATTTTGATACCATTTGTTGTAAGAATAAATATAAACCCTTTGAGTTATTCAGCTAGAAAGAAAACAGTTTATAATCATTTTGTGTCAGCCCCACCATGTCTTCCCAGCTGAGAAATGGTGAGACAAAAACGATCATTTAAGCCTTCAGTAATTCTACCAACATTCCTACTCTGGCTTCCTTCTTCATAGACCATTCAAGAACAATCAAGAAAACGGTGAATAAGTTTAAAAAAGAGGGAACAGTAGAGAGTGAATGTGGATCAGGTCGCAACAGCAAGAGGGATCATTATTTCAACTTAGGGCTAAATACATTCTTATTGTTCAAAGTAGATTCCAATAGTGTTATCATGTTAGAATGTCGAAAACTATGTGGCATTGAATTTTAAAACACAAAAAAAGCAAGCACCTATTTGGTGGTAGTGGTGAAATGAATGCAGACGTTGTTTAATTTTTTGTTGTTCACGTATTGTCCTGTGTTCAATCTCAGGGTGAGGATGTTTTTTTTTTATTTATTTATACAGATATTTACACAATGGAAGGCCCAATAGTCACTTAGTTTTGATGCTTATAGTGTGGTGTTGAATGAGTGTAAGAAAAATCAAGAAGGGAATTTCATGAGGTTTTATAGGAAAGACAACAGTTAATCCTAGACTTGAAGAGGTCAAGATTGTACTAACTGGAGTCCGTTCCACAAAGCAACAGTTCGTTGGAAGATGCGGTGTTAGTATAATCTACTTAGTGAAATAATTATCTCTGATTCGCAGGAACGAATAAGAAAACATTATTACAGGCGCAAGTATCAACACACACGTTATCCCATCTTTCTTCTACGTGCAGAGTCTCTTCAGAATGTTGGCGAACATGGCTCTACACAATTTACTGTCCTTTGTAGCTCTTAATAACTTTTGTCTTTTATGACAACTCTCTGAATCCCTGCCCTGCCACCAAAGCTCGCCAGGTACGTTGCGCGTTGCTTTCCTCTGTCTTTCTTACAGTTAATCTATCCTGTGAATACCAAATTCTCCAAGCTCCCTTTCCTCATCATGTGCCATAGAAGTTTCAAATGTATCTTTCTGATGCTAAGTATAAATGTTCTTTTTGTTGACATTGTTTTTAGAACTTTGTTCTTGCTCAGTTGTTCAGTCCATGTGATAAAAGGGGATAAAACTCCTTGGAAATAATCCCTCGTCCAGTAAGGTAAGACGTGGGCGATAGATGTCACCGGTAACGCTATCCAGTGACTGTTTGCATCAAGAAAAAATAACTCCCAGTACATGGTATGTCAATATTCCATATCGGCCGAAGATGACCAGAAACTACTTTGCTGAAACGTCGTATCTATAATAACATCTAAGTTAATGAAGATAAAACAAAAATAACTTTCAGAACACAGTATGTCATTTATCCAGTATCAGCCGAGAATAATGGATAACTGAGGATGACTAGAAGCTACTTTTCTGAAACGTCGTGCCTGTAATAACAGATAAATTAATCAAGATAAAAAAATACTGTTCTAATATATCTAATAAATTAAAATATTATTAACTTTGGATATTTTCTTCGCAAGGTCAACGATGATTGCTATTCATGTCAGACATTGTTCTATGTTAAACATCAATAGGTGGAAATTCTCAAATAAAGAAAGCAATTTCATTCAGATGTAATAGGCTTATTTCTCATGTTTACTTCAAGAGACAACATAATGACATTTGCCAACTGGGAAAAGTTCGTCGTTGTACTTGCCCTCACATTTCAAAAATCGTTTGACAGATAATAAACCAACTCAAGGCAGGGCAATTTAGACTTAGTTCAACCATCCTATAAAGTGTATATTTTGCAACTGAGTGAAAAGGATTTTTGAACACTCTCCACTCCCTTGCTCCATTTCTTTCTCTTACCGTCACTGTATCCAAGTGTACTTGAAGCGTCAGGATAAAACCACTTAATGTCTGTTTTCGCGGGACAGACGTCGAATCTTGCCGCGCTAAAATGGCGGACATTACGTGACAGGGTTACTCAAAATGATGTTCGCAAGTTGAAAAGACAATGGCTTCAATACACAAAGATGGACAGAATATAGAGGAGGATGGCAGTGTAGGATTGGGGAAAAGTTGGTCTAGAAAAAGAAAATATAGTTAAACGATGATGAATGGATTGGCAAACAGACAGACCAAGGTGTAAAAAAAAAAAAAAGAAAAGGGAACTTGGAATGACGTCAAGGGAGTATAACGCATTGAGAATTTACTTATCTTCAGTCGAGCCTGGGAAGAGGATGCGTTTACACTAGATTAAGGAATTCTAAACTTTCAAAATATGTGTTGTTTAATTGCAGGAATTTATCAATTCATCACCTCACGCGTTATGACAAATTAATGCATTATGTGTTTGATATGTAATGGGGTCTCCCTAAGTGATACCAAAATTTATTTGCTCTCCGTGTTTGCCAAACCTCCAAAGAACTAGGTATATCAGATAGGTATACTAGAATATGAACTCGTTGTCACCACGAGCAGAATCGGTTTTCAAAGAATGTAAATGCAAGAAAATGTCAACTCACCAGAACTTACGATATGAAAACACAAGACAACCAGATAACAGGAGGTATATGAACTCCCTAATGGCTGGCATAAAGTCAACTGTGGATATACTGTCCGAAATTAATGTTATTTTTCTCGAGTACTCATTGCACTGGTCAAAAAAAAATGAAATGATGTCGAGAGACCAAACATCTTTTTAGCTAATTTGAGGGCGCTGAATCTGAAAATGACCTCACTTTTTCTTGGTTAGCTATCATTCTGTACAGAAATGTCTTATTTTTGGAAAATAAAGCATTTTTTTTCATTTGTTTTCTGTATATATGATATTGATCGTTGGCAATATATTTCAAATTAAAATCGGAGAAACCTCTCAATTCGTATTTAAACTTACAAATATTGGTCTGCTTATTGAGAAATACTATTTTTCAATAACAATCAGACCCTAACTCTAAAAAGAACAAGATTGACTATACCAAGATCAAGAAATATTTTCATCAAATCATTTAATAAAGTAACAGCAGAAATAAAACCTTCGTAAACATAAGAACTATGGTAAATATTTTCAGTTTCTTGATTGTCTGTCATGTTAAATGTTATTTTAGTCACTTTTGATACTCCAGCAATATTATATACAATGGAATAGGTGAATTCAATTGGGATGTCTTTAACTGGAGTTTCTTTCCAATTATGAAAACAGATTCTCTCAATGTACTTGGTTTCTTTTCGTAGTGATTGGATAAAAGTGATATGATAAATTCATGAATATCATACAGAGAATTTAGGGTCTAATTTTTTGATTCCACCTTAATTATCAGGTTTACTAAAGTGTATTACTGATAAAGATTATCAGTTAATTTGAATTTTGGCGGTAAATTGGAAAAATTCGGCACATTTATTTTAAATTTTTTAACTCAAAAACACTTTTCTCTTATAAAAATAGTTTATTTCAGGTGACTGAAATAAATTGCTCGGCCTACCTGAAAATAGATGGGTTTCTATGACCAATATTAACTAAATTTTCCAATCAGCCAAGATCGTAATTTTTTTCCAAAAATGTGCAAACCATGAAAAACAAAGGTCATTTTCGGAATCAGCACCATCAAATTAGCTAAAGAAAATGTGTTTTGTTACTTGGCACCAATCGTGTTGGCCATTGTCATCAAAAGTAAATGTTGCCAGTGTTGTAGAGTTGTTTACAACTGTTAAAAGAATCTATTTTATGAATGAAATTTATTATGTAAAGTTTAATATTATTTATGTAAAGTATATGTAAAGTTTACTATTATTTAATTATAAATTTAAGACAATCTGTTTTTATGAATGGAACTTCCCGAGTTTTGGGTCATTTATATCAAAGACACCAAAGAAATATTTGATGTGGTCGGATGTAGAGGTCTTTCATCCGGTTATTCGTTGGTTGTCGCCAAAATTAAGCGAGTTGGCTGGCGAAATCAGTTGTTGCAGAAATCTGCTTCAGAGCAGTCTGTTTGCTACCATTCGCTGACCTAACATGTAAACTATACCACAAAACATAAAAATCAATCCCTTAAGATATTTAAAGTTTTTCTCGATAGCATAATTTTTTCTTCCTGTGAAATAAAATACATTTTCTGATGACGCCGGATAAAAAAACATTGAACAAACTATCTTCCATATTTACTATCTCATCGAACAATCATACGCACCTCTCTCTGTCTCTCTCTATCTCTCTCTGTCTCTCTCACACACACACACACACATACACACACATGCATATACATAGGCAAAAATGCATATTTTAAGAAATGATATTTTCAAGAACATTTTATTGCATTGGAATATCAACAGATAGCATATTCAATATGATTTCCATTATTTGTGATGCAAAATTTGTTGCGCTTTGCAAGACTCACGTGAACTCGATGCAATAATTCCACATCGCTGTCAGTTTTAGCACATTCACACTTTATGCATTCAATCAAGTGTGTAGCGTCTATGATTTTCATTGAGTACACATTCTCCTAAATTCCACCTTCATCCCGACCGTGCGCCGACGGCTTAATGGTTAGAATCTCCGACTAACACGAATTCAGTCAGGTTTCGATCCTAGCTAGAGGTAACCGGATGTCTAGCCACACTGTGAAACAGCGAAACAGTCTGTCTGTGGATGACGTCATACATATATATATATATGTGCGTGCGTACATTGTGTTATACCGGATTAGCTTTTAACTGATTTTTGCACCAGGCTATCAAAGGAAACCAGCTATCTGGAAATGACCCCAAGCGGTGGTAGTGTTATGTAATTAACGCTTTGGACAAATAAACAACCGCTCTAGTGAACAGGAACCAGTCTCTCACTCAACGCAGCAAGAAACGTTAAGTTACCGGGTAAAGTCTCCATAGAGCCGATTAACACTGGCAGAGTTGATTAAAATATAATTATAAATAATGAAGATTCAAGTCTCATACTATCATTTAACCGGCACACTAAATTCATAATATATATATATATGAAAATGGAAATAGATCTATGAACACACAGGGGTCATTAAAAGATAAGAATGACAATAACTACTTCACTAATTCTCGGACCAATCTTAATTGTTTTAGAACCCTTCACGCTAAATTTTCACTGCCAATTCAGGAAGACATTTCGGCCACTATCACATAAAAAAGAGAATGTCTCATATCGAGAATATTTAACATCGAAAAACATAAGAAAAAATGAATTATTTTTAATAATATGTGGACATCTCTATGCTTTGCCTGATGAAGGTCGTGAGACCGGGAACGTGTGTAACAAAATTATGGAAAATAAAGCATAATATTTAAAAAAAATCATATTACAACCAAAAACGTTTGCGATTTCTCTCTTCTCTTTAATATACACACTTTTCTCTCATTGGAACTACTATAACCTCGTCCCTTTATATATATATATATATATATATATATATATATATATATATATATATATGAGAGAGAAAAAATAGTCTGGAACTTTAGGACAAACTGTAGGTTGTAGCGTTGTAATATTATCGCAGCGCCAGCTGCCTATATTTTGTTGTTGGAGAGAAAATTTTGTTGATGATACATTAATCACCACAATCCAATATTTGCGTACGTGTAAAGATCATAGTCATAAAAACTGCTTAAAGCAATTTGAGCTGAAGCCTTTAGAACATTTTCGTGCCTCCATGAAAAGAACTAACGACTTTACAGGCCAAGATGTCCGACCTTTGAAATTCTTTGTTGATGGGATTTCTTGACGGTCGTAAAAAATGCTTAACGAAGCTAAACATTCTGGCGAATTCAGTCGTTTATTACAAAAGAGAGACACCGATGCTCCAACGAGGAGCCTTTTGTCTGTGCAGAGCTGATTATAAACTATCATAGCGTTTCCAAGTTGGAGAGGGGTAGATTTGTAGCGACGGGGAATTGCGTTTTTTCCTTCTCACAATCCTGTAAGGGATCATATCGAGAGAAAAAGTTAGCTACAGATATAAAGTAAATATTCAGCAACCCAATAACTTACTATCTTTACATTGTACGTTTTACTGAATAACTCAACATAAATATAATGTGCTTTAAGGATTACCTGTAAGATCCTCTGTAGCTGATTGGTCTACAGCACACCGGATCAGGTCGTAGTTTATTATACTTGATGGACGCAGGTTCGAATCTTGTCGCAGAGCGCATTTTATTTATTAAACTTTTTCGAATAAAAACAATGTTGAGAAAAAGGAAACCCTTTCTTAATGCTATAAACGTTATTTTTAATGTATACACGCGTTTAAGTAGGCGTTTTCTTTCGTTTTAAACAGTAAAAGTAATTAGTATGGCATAGGAGGCGCATTTCCTTAATTAAAGATCTCCAATAACCAAGCCGGTAGACGTAAATTTTCACTGCTTATAAAAAGTCTACGCATGTTTATAAGAATAAAAGCGAATGTCGCGTTAAAAAATCCATTAATAGCTCAAAAATTAAACACGCATACACACAAGTATACATATTCATATATATATATATATATATATATATATATATATATATATATATATATATAAAAAAATACAATATAAAATAGTATATTGTAAAAGGAGGCGGTAAAAGGCCGCGTTTAAAAAGGTGCAATCAAAAAAGCGCCCAATAAAAAATCCCCCAAAATTGTGTTGTAGAGCAAAATGTAATAAGGAATACCAAAATTCAAGCTACCATGCTACCCAGGTTTCGGTTGTTAGGTCTCCTCGAGCAGGTAGGATGAAAGATTTTAGCTGACTCCACCACAAGTATATATGAACACCGAAAGTTATGGGGTAGAATAGAGAAAAAAAAACAAAAACAAAATAAAAACAGAACAACAAAATATTTTCATCTTGGTTCGTAAATACACAACGAATATTTGCCAAGCTGTCTGCAGTTTGATTTTTTCGACCTTTTTTTTTTCTTTTTTCACAGAGAAATTTCAATTTCTGACACGAACTCAGTCCACACCGGGGTTGATAAGACAGACGACTTATATTTCCGTCTGCTGAAATAGCCTTATTCCCCTTATGAGGTGATTTGGGATTTTATTGCTTATTAATTATATTGCTCTGTAACTAAATACATTAAGCTCTTTTTGTGGATCAATTTCAATAAGTTATATTGCTAGGATGCACTTGGATTATATACCAAAGGATTCGTTACATTTACTATATATATATATATATATATATATATATATATATATGAACCGGTTTGGGGCCATGCATGACATCCATATGTAAGTGTCGATCTGACGATGCTATTTAAGAACAGACATGAGATTTCAGATCAATATCTTGGTTTTGTAGCAATATGCGGTGTTGGGCGAAACTAGTACATCGTATTCTTATCCTAAATTTCTTATAACTGATCAATAAACCTTAGTAAGAACATGAATTAGAAAGAACATTTAATCGAAAAATAAATATTTCATTTTTAAAACAAAATAATTTTGTTATCTTGTGGCTGAGGAGAACTGTTAAAGATAACGAAATTATTTATTACCGTACTTTCTTTAGTTGAAATAAATCTATACCCGTCCCCCAAGCCCCACAATATGAGGTAATGTATATATATATATATATATATATATATATATATATATATATTTAACAATTAATTTGAGAAAAATTAGTATATGTACTAATATTAGTCTCACACGCTTCATAATATGTTGCACAAATATTAAAGAAAGAATCAACCGACTCAAAGCCATTGTTTTACAAAATAAACACATTGGTTGATTCGTTTTCTACGACTTATCAGAATCTTACAAGTTATTTAAAGCCAGCAATATTATAGATTGTAAGAATTTTCTTTTGAGATAAGAATGGTTTAGTGATACAAATTTTACTAATTAACTCATAGTTGGAGGAGAAACTGGGGTGAATTCATATTTTTCCTTAGGGTATTTGCGCGTAAGTAAATATAACGAACCCAATTTTAATTGGTATTGGGCTCTCCGATTAAAAATTTCGAGCCATTATCCGTTACACCACCCACACAACCAAGCTTACAGCACTCTCTATTCACAAGAGGTTACCCATCTAAGTACTGACCAGACTCGACATTGGTTAACATCGCTGATCTTACGGGAACCAGGGCTTCAACATAACGTGGCCGTCGGTGCAAAAGACATAACCCACATTAAACAGAGAATCTTTTACAAAAGAAGATGGCATTTAAAATTGTATATACGCTATGTAATATGCGTATGAAATAATTGAAATAATTATAATACGTTTAAAATATTTACGTACTTATTTCCGGTACTGTCAAGCTCAGTTTGATCGTTCTGTATATGACGTCATTTCTATTTGGATAAACTTATATTAGAATTTCAAATATAATGTTAAAAATGTGGGTATGTTACTAAAGACTCTACGATACTGAGAAAAATAAGTCCCTGGAAATGACGGAAACTCTCGAAAGTACTTGAAATAAAACGAATAAAAAACAGGACAAAGACATGAATTTTGAACAAATTGTCCACAATTTCCATCTGTGTGTGTAATAGCTAAAAGAATTAAAACAGACAAATTTTATCGACTGAATTTAAGACAATTTGTTTATATATTGGAATGAACATTGAGGGGAACAGCGAATGGGGACAATCTGTTTCTTACTTAATCGCCATCTTCATGCCTTTTCTGAAGATTGAGTTCGGTTCTAAATGTTGCCTAATATCATTTGCCGAAAAGTCGTGAATATGGCAATAAAGATGAAGAAAACTGTCCGAACAATGTAAATAGTGTAAATAGTTAAAATAGCTCATCTCAGAAACCATCTCTTAATTGTTGGTGTTCCCAGATCCACCATGACCCGAGATGGTTGCATCTGTTAGGGTCCCAGCAATGGGTATATAGTTAACTTCAAAACTGGGTTCCAAACACTATGAAAGTGCAAAAAAAAAATACCAGCAATACATTTAAAAAAATATTACCAGCAATACATTTTTGAAAAGAGAATATTACCAGCAATAAAAAAATCTTGTCGGTATTAAATAACCCATTTAGTTTGACATACCTTAAAACAAATCAAACTAAACCACCATCTCAGAAATATAGAGAAATACAGAATACAGCGCAACCTCGGTTCTCGAACGTCTCACATATCGAACAAATCGGTAATATCATCTGCCGAAAAGTCGTGAATATGGCAATAAAGATGATGAAAACAGTCCGAACAATGTAAATAGTGTAAATAGTTAAAATATCTATATGGGAGCCGTCGATGGTTGGTTGCACTAGTTCGAAGTCGAAGTCATCGTGACTGAAGGTTTGACGATACGAGCCTTATTCAGACTGTTGATCAGGCCAGCTGGTGCACAGAAACTGGAATTAAGGTCCACGCATCCTAGTTTCAGGTCAAACCACACGTGAGATCTGTGGGAATTCAACAAAGACAAAATCTGTCTACATCATGTTTTGGTTATCATCCTATGCAGACACGCATATGAGCGGCTAGGCATTAATTAAAACGGCAATTATCGATATGCCTGAAGTATTTATCATAGTCTTTTTGATATTTTTTTTTATTGAAGCATGCTTTATTTTTTTAGCCAAATTGAGGGAAGAGTTAGAAAAGAGAAAATGGACACATGAGAAAAGTCAAATTTAATTAAATTGTTGCTTGTACTTTAATTCCAAATGATGTTTTAAAATATCCATACGCATCTTTTAAATAACAAAATGAACAATACGCGAATAAATTTAAGGTTTCTTCTTTACATTAAAAATTTCCGAACTCATAGGTTTGGTTTGGTTTATTTGGTTTTACGGAATATCAACATCAATGGGTTATTTACTGCCAACAAGATTTTTAGAATAGGTTCGTATGAATAGAATATGTATTCTTTGTAAAAAATCACATTGCAGGAGATCAGTTTTCATTGACGTATTATTTTAAAAGAAGGTTTTTGTTGAGAGTCAAATGTATTGTTGTTAATATATATAGATATATATATATATATATATATATATATCCATCAAGACATTTATTTCTGTAGTTCACTGCTACTAACAAGCAGATTTTTTTTTCTCCAGATGATGGCCATGTTCGCTGAAACTAGTTGAGGAATCTTTTCTTCAACAATGTAGATTTTCTTTTTCAAAAATGATTTGCTGGTAATATGCTTTTCAAAAATGTATTGCTGGTAATATTTTGCTTTTCAAAAATGTATTGTTGGTAATATTTATATTATAAAAATCTGTGCCAATCTGTGCCAATCTGTGCCCGTGGCTAAAAGAATGCCGAAAGGCGGCAGCGTGATAATATGACTAAACCATTACTGTATCCTTGCTAAATTAGTTAAATTGAGCAGTGCTGACTATTGCGACTTTCTTTGAATGGTACAAGTCCCAGCCTATAGTTTTCGCTATAAATCCCTTTAATTCACCTCATTTGAGCGGAGACAAGTTTCTTAAAGTTTTTTCCTTTGTTGCTAGTTCTCAACAGTTATATTTTAATAGCTCTCTTTATCGTTCGGTAATCTATGCAAACAGCCTTTGGTATCGTCAATGTGGACATTCTCTCACTTTTTCTATTTTTCAGCATTTCTTATGCACTTTCTTTTACTTATATTTCAACATATATTATAATAAATAGCTTTTATTATATTTCAAAGTCCTGGAAATATTAATTTAATCTGCATAATGACTTGAGAGGTTCCCTCGTCGTGGTGTAATGGTTAGCTTGTCTCGCCAGAACAATTACTATTGAGTAGTTAGTTTGATTCTCACTAGGTGCCATGTGCCATATATAAGCTACGCTTAAAAAATCGCCATAATAATTTCAGAGTGCAATTTTTCTGATAAATCCAGTAACTTTAAAAAAAATATGTTGAAACTACTTAAGATTTAACTCAAGCTTTGTTCTCACGTCTATATTAGTCGTAAAAATTTAGCGAAAATTTGTCAAAGCAAATTCGAGTTATTTATGTCTATGTGATTTGCATAATAAATACAGACGTTCTGTAGATACTCTGCGAGATAAAAAAAATGATATTCTATTGGTGTTAAGCGATCGAACATATGACAAGAAAATACCCCCCTCCCCATATCATTACACCACCAACAGCAGCCTGAACTATTGATTGCTAAAGTCATATCGGATCCATCCTTTCAGGTTGTTTATGAAAAAAATTCTGACCCTACCATATGTCGCATCAGTAATCAAGATTCATCAATCCAGGAATTTTTTTTCCCAATCTTCTATTGTGTATCTTTTGTGATCATTAACAAATTCTAAATTCGGTTTCTTGTTTCTGTCTGACAGGCATGGCACTTGCCGTGGTCTTCTGCTTGAATCATCTTACCAATAGTATAACTGACGCACTCTGGATTTTCTTCTGTTTTTCAAAATTCTCTGTAAATCCTACAAACGATTGTGCGTGAAATGTCTATAAACACCCATCAGACAAAAGCAAACATGTCTCCCTACAAATGTATGAAATAAAATTCAGCTCGTCGTCATGTCCATATTTAAATGCCTATACCCTCATGACGGGATGATTAGAAATTTGAATAAAAGAGTATTTGTTCACGTATCCTTAATTAAGCGGACAGCGGGTGTATATAAAACATCCTGAATATGTCCCTTACATTACTGGCTTAATAACAATTTTATTAAGAAATATTGATTATCATGAAACTTGTGAATTTTATCGAGGACCACCCGCCTTCGAAAATTGTGGCATGGTGCTACAGAATCACAAACAAAGGAATATACTAAATAGCAGACTTTCAACTGATCTTTAAGATTAGATCGTCTATATTGTGTGTGTATGTAACCACAAAATGTATCCTTTCCGGTTACATCTTTAATGTATTAGACATTCGACAACATTCATATTTCTCTCACTTAAACCGTCTTCAACTCACCTCTCTAAAACTCCTCTCTGTTAAGTTTTAATCTCCCACCTTCTCTCGTCCGTTACCCCTCTCTTTAGCTCTAACATTTGTCCCACACTCTCATACTTACACTCTCTCTAAATTCTATTTTTATTTCCGGAGATGTTTTTTCTGTTTTCTTTTTGAATTTGTAGGTCTGATGAATTGGATCGTATTTACGATTCCAATGGAATAAATTATGACCATAGAATATTAGTGTTTAAGCCTTTTATTATATATATATATATATATATATATATATATATATATATATATATATATATATATATTATATTATACTAATTTTACTCGATTGTAACCTATATATATATATATATATATATATATATATATATATATTACCCCTTGACCATTTTAACGTCTATTATTAATTAACGAGTTGCTCGACGTTACTCTTTTAAACTTTAAGCTTTGTTTTTTACAATATTCATCTACCTACACTCTACTTTCTGTATGTGTATATTTCGAAGGCGTCTGACACCAGTATTGTTCAATGGTGTACTATAGTCAGTTATGCGTGATACACGCTTAGGCGATCATATATGTGTCGATACATGACTGACGAGGACAATTTTTTCCCGCAGTAGGTTGCCACTTCTTGCTGCGGTAGACCAGTTGCCATCTCATATAATGCTATTTACCCATAGCCGGGGTGTGAGAGAAGAAGAGAATTCTTACCTTAAGTGAATGTAATGGATTCGATTGGAATTCGAACTGAATTTCTCAATCCGAGCCGATATTGAAACCTCAACAGAATGCAGAAAGCAATGCGTTTCGTCCTACATTTTGGACTCATCAGCAGTGCGTGTCCACTACCGAGAATCCACTACCGAGAATTGAAACCAGGACAGTTACGATATGAGGCGAACGTCATACCAACTGTACCAACGAAGATCAAGAGGTGACTAATTAGACTCAATATAGCGCCGTTCGTTCACATATTCCGTGGTTTTCATTACCCATAGGACTGTGCCCTCAAGAGCCACGACTACTATCCCCAAGCTTCTCCATCCAGAGCATTAGAATCCGGTTCAAGCAAGAATATAAAAGTGATAGAAATTAAGTTTCTCTTACCCATAGGACTGTGCTCTTGTGGGCACAGTCTCATGGGTAAGCGGAACTTGGATGAATTCCACCATGGAATATGTGAACGACTCTAATTAGTCACGTTTTTGTCAACGCGGCCCGTTAGTACAATTGGTAAGACGTTTGCCTCATTTTGTAACTGATCGAGTTTCAATTCTCGGCCGTTCTGTGCCTTCTGTTGTGGTTTCTTCTTACTTAATTATGATTATCTCAAATCCTCCTTAATCTCTAACATTAACTAATTAATCCAAGTAAATCACTCCGCCCACTTGTCAGGGTGTACCAGCTGTTGAATGCTTATACTTCTCAATTTTTCTTTTTTATATGCACGACGGGGGTTGTGCATTTTTTATGATATTTCTAAGAGAAAATCTGTCTTTCTTATATTTGGCATGTATTGGCTTTTGTAGAAGTTGTTATACTTATTTATTTTCTCTGTATGTTCAGTATCATTATTAGTTAATTTAGAAAGAAATAATCATATCTAATGTGCTGGTCGATGAGGTACTTAGGAAAACTTTGTTAACTCGTGTCTGTTTTAGATTATTAAATGCATTTTCTCTTAGAAATATCATAAAGAAATACACAACTACAGTCGACCCGAAAAAGAAAATTAAATTAACTATTACAAATAGTTTAAAACAGCTAACCTTATCATAAAAAATAACAACACAACCGCAAAATCAAAACTACAAAGAGCCAACATTCTTTACAAGTTCAAATGCCCTATAAGGAATTGTATTCATGATCAAACCCAACTCATAAATAATTACATTGGTTACACTAATACATACCTATCTCGACCACTTACGTTACCCCTACACGACCATAGTTTCATCAGCATTCATTAAAACGCACACAAAAACTTTCCAAATTCCGTCTGTAGTATAATAGACTCATCCACATGTAAAAATAGATTAAAAATAACGACAGCTATAATTATAAAAAGGGAAAATTTAACACTCAATAACATTAACAATGAGCACGGCCACAATGTGCTGATTCTGTTCGGAATTTAAAACAGTCCTTCAACTTTAGACACATACATAAAAAAAAACGCACATATTTAGATAAAAATAAAAATAAAAAAAAGTAAAAATCGCCTTTGATAATGACTAAAAGAATAGCCGAAAGCGCTTGGATATGCAGAACTTTTGGACGGTTTTACACACTTTGTGTCTAGAAACGAAAATACTTTCACAAACACCAGAGAAATTAGATAAAAAGTTTAATCGCAATACCGTGTCATTCGTCTTTAACGATCATATATATATATATATATATATATATATATATATATATATATATGTGTGTGTGTGTGTGTGTGTGTGTGTGTGTGTGTGTGTATGTGTATGCCTTGTGTTTAACGCATATGGAAAGCGTTGAAAACGATGACAAAATGTAGAAATATTTTCAAATATCCTGGGAAAAGATTTGTTTTACATCTTTAAAGTAATTTTTGTTTTGTTTTCGACAATATTTTAGCAAGTGCTAACAAACAAAAAGAAAGAAAGAAAGAAAAACTATGAACATTTGCTTTATGACCAAAATTTAATGCAATTGACTTTTTCAAGTCACTGGGCATGTAAATGTATGCCATTCCGTTTTCTAATTCAAGACACAAACTATAAAACATAAAAGCACATTTGCAAAACTTTTTTTGCCAGGTAAATTTTACTTGGAGAATGGAAAAGCAAATTTTTTTTTGCTCCTTCTTCATTTGATTCTTTAAAATTTTGTTGCTGCCGCGGAAGAAAACGTGGCCAATGATAAACATTGACAGCAGAAAAAAGGTGTTATGAAAAACGTAGTAAAGTCTGCGCTGCATTAAAAGAAAAATTTTTTTTTGAAGAATGAAAAAATTTAAGACAAAATTAAAAAAAAAAAAACTCAAACGAAGTTACCAAGAAGAAACTAGTCAATTCAGTTAACTACTTCATGTAACGAAATAGAGTTACAATATCGACAAACGGGAAAGACCTCGAATTTAAATATCACTTGATTACTCCTGGGAAATTTATCGCATCTTTTTATTTCTAATTTCATAATTTATCAGTTTTTCATTTTTCACTGAATTTTCTTCTTAATTCTCACAATTTCCTTTTTTCTTTTCTATTTTTCGTTCAACACCTTTTGGTTTTTTCCTGTGTTCTTTATTTGTACATTTTTATTTTCTTTCATGCCTCTGATTTTCAAGTTTACTTTTTACGTTGTCGATATTCTCTTGCAATCGGCCAATATACTTTTACCAATTGCTAGATCTTCATGGAAAAGGCTGCAACCTCGAAAAGAGCATATATATATATATATATATATATATATATATATATATATATATATATATTGTCATCCACAGACAGACTGATTCGCTGTATCACAGCTCATCAGTGTGTCTATACTAGCTAGGATCGAAACCCGACTGAATTGGTGTCAGTTGGGGATTCCACCACTAAGCCGTTCGCGCACGGCAGGGATGAAGTTTAATTTAAGCGTATTTATTTTTAGATAAACACAGAGTGACTGAGAGAACTCGATTCCATTTACTGAAGAGTATATATATATATATATATATATATATATATATATATGTATGTGTGTGTGTGTGTGTGTGTGTGTGTCTGTGTCTGTGTATGTATGTGTGTGTTGAGTTGCAAACGGCGATTATCTCCCTTTCGTTGAAATAGTCAAGTTACGACCAGTATATAACGTTAGGCGATAGAGTGACGAATGGCGGTTTCGATGTAGAGCCGAGAATCAAAGGGCGTCCGTCATAAATGAAAAACCACATAGCCTAACCAAGTGCGTAGAGAAACTGTCGCATCTCGAGATACCCCTTCGGGAAATATAAAACGTTATGTTCTCCTTTCTTACACACGGTTTATTGCTGCATATGTCATAATTTCTGTGCGTGGGACACGTGTTTATGTAAAATTCTTGTGTACGACGTATCATTATAAAGCTCACTGCGAACTAATCATTTTTGTTATTTTTTCCCATAGAGCTATCCATTACGTCCGTGAAATATCTGTGTTGTTATATAATGGATATAACAATGCCTATAAAGAGGTGAAACGTAAATTGAAGAATAAAACCCCTATTCCAACCACTGTCGTTACATTAGTGTCCACGAAGCGATCCGCACATGTAACCTACTTATATATATATATATATATATATATATATATATATATATATATATATTTTTATATATATAAAAATATTTTTTTTAATACACCTTTCAATGAATGTGTCAGACAAGTAATTCTTATATTTTATAAGTTTACAAATGTTTTTACTGTTTTATTTTATTGGGCAGGTGAGGTTGATAAGAGAGTATAGATTTTGTCCCAAGCGCCTTCAGACAATAATTATCCATTTTCAAAAAGGTTCGATTTTAGCACGTTTTTCTTTGTTTATGTTTTAATTTGTATTATGTGGGAGTAGATAATTCTATTCTGTGTTTGATGATATAGGAAGTTTCATGCTGGTGATGTCTTTAAAACACAGCCAGCAAGTTTCTACCCTTGTCAGATACGGTATGGTTAAGACTTGCCTCAAACTGTTTTATATAAAGTGCTACCATTACCTCAAGACGTCATTTACAATTAAATATTAAAAAAAAAGATGTGTTATCAACAATCATTTTTCTAATTGGGGATAGGCAGTGGTGTGTAGGGGTTTCAGTGTTTTTATGACGCTAAATCATTTAGGTGGTGTTTCAATCTTCGATTTACTGACACCGATGCATATTCGATGAAATTATTCGCAGTCATATAAGGGGCTGCGAAATTGATAAATTACAATTAGTTTGGTGTTTTTCAGTTTATATTTCATTGGTAATGCAGTTTATATTTCATTGGTAATGCTTAATTTTCTTTTGTATGTTGTAAGTTTTACACATTTGCAGGGGTCAACAGTTGAAACGTATTGTTTAAAAATGCGTGGCATAGCGAATTCTTCTTACTTATAATTTTTGGTAGATCTGGTTGAAATAAATGCAATTAATATTTTGTTCTACAACATTTCTGGTGCCCTTAAATTTTTGTAGGAATCGTTCTTATTGGTTTGATTTGTTTGTTTAACGGCGTATCAGCTTTTTATAGTTCATTTAATGCCGAAATTTAATTTTTTTAGTAACTATGTTTATTTACTTATTTGTATTTAGGCAGCAATCCTTCTTCCATGCACATTTCATTTGAACCAACAGACCAAGTGCTTTTATTTAAACTAAATAAAAGCCTCTTGTCTGTGGATTTTAATGAAATCTGCACATATATATATATATATATATATATATATATATATATGTGTGTGTGTGTATATATATATATATATATAAATATATATATATCTATCTATCTATCTATCTATCTATATATATATATATATATATATATATATATATTAGAGTGTGAATCTTTTTACATTATGTCACAAAGAAGTAATTTATACAAAGAATTAATTAGCAATGTTAATGAGATTTATAGCGAAATCACTTCGTTGACAATTTAAAATTGTCGAAAATACTCGGCTCCTCAGTTGCATCTGACTAAAGTAAAAACAACTCAAGTATAAAGATCGTATTATTCAAGTAATTAATAGTAAGCTAATGTCTCATTAAGTCTTGTTAGCGAAGTGATTTCGCCATTAATCTCATTAACATTGCTTATTAATTCTTTTTATAAATTACTGGCCAAGTGGTTAGAATGTTCGCTTTCTGACCATGAGACCTGGCTTCAAATGTCATCATGGTCGATTTGTCATGAAGGCTACTTCCTGATGTTATCAGACTGGATCGAGGTCGATCCCAACGCGCAGCTACTTTGGAAAGTGTCTGAAAACCATACTACGGTTTGTGAGTGAAATTGGATAGACGGAACTCTTGTGCGCTGTCGATAGCTGTGCTAGCACGATTCCAAACATCATCGTGGCAGAGGGCTTGAGCGTAGTGGCCTTGTTCAAATTGTTGATGACGTTGGATAAAACGCTCTATCCCAGAAACTGTAACTAAGGTATGCTCAGTATAACTGCAGTAAAACACAGTTATGTTCTGTGGGTTTTGAGAAAACACAAATGTGCCTGAGCGAGCGACTAAAATAGGGATTGGTTAACCACCCTAGTAGACGGGTATCCTCGAATACGAGAGGCCAGCTATATATATATATATATATATATATATATATATATATATATATATATATATATATATAGTTTCATTTGTTTATCACGCAATCGTCAGGCAGTCGGAAGCTGAAGTTTTGTAAAATGGTTACTCGATATGCCACGAGGTGATTTCAAGATGGCGAACCAGACAAACCCGCCTGGGGAAGAATAAACCATCCCGCCCAGATCAAAAATAGTTGAAAACTCAAAAGTAAATAAATTCTACCAGTAAAGGGTTTGCCTCTTGCAAAGAAAATTGATCAATAACATATGTGATAGTACCACCATGTTAAGGGAACGAAAGCTTCAAGCACCAAAATACTCTACTAAACGGGGCCACTAATATCATGTCAAAGCATATAGATTTTTAGAGAATATTATATATATATATATATATATATATATATATATATATATATATATCAGAATGAGTGATGATCTGATTCAGAAAATCCACATGTAGTGCCAACTTTCTCATGATAAGCGTAAGGTAGGCCGTCCTTGGTTACGCTTGAAGGACAAACTTAAATACAATTTAAATGCTGCAAACATCCCTATACAGGAGTTCGAAATTTCTGTTGAAAACCGAGTAAACTGGAGAAACATCTTCCACCGAGGTATAACTAACTTTGAAAAGAATCGTCTCAACCATCTGAGAGAATTAAGAACCAACACTAAATCTCGGGCTAATACATTAGCCTATATGACAGTCAACTCTACAGCATGTCCCTCGTGTGGACGTGTTTGCAAATCCCGTGCAGGGTCGTTGTCTCATACGAAACATAAACATAAAAACAGAACTGAAAGACACTGATATGTCGAAAACGACGGGAGAGCCCATCACACACACACACACACACACACACACACACACACACATATATATATATATATATATATATATATATATATATATATATATATATATGCTTTCGTCTGATACGTAGTTATTACTGGAATTTTGATGTTAACCTTTCCATTTCCGTTCGTCTTAACTTGTTGCATTGACGAATATTAATATATAAATATATTCACCAAGGCAACATTGAAGAAAGAGATGCAATGGCTACACCGGAGAGCTCTTTTATATCAACCGGCTTCAATACATAAAAACAAAGATGGGCCTGTAATATTAAAATCTCATGTTAGATAAACACTGATAAAGATGAAGAGAAACAACGCAACAGGAACTGAAACGATATTAGCAGAGATGCTGAAAGCCTTAGACGATTTCTGGATCAATACAATTACTGAAAATGATGAAATAAATATATAACAATGGCAAAAATGTCCGTGAATGTTTTTAAGAACATTCGCCGTGATGCTGCCAAAGAAACCTGGTACATCCTTGGTATAAGAATAAGCTACATCCGGCAGCAAGGCCTCTGATTGGGAGGTTTTGAGGAGCGTGGAACCACCTCTTAATTGCTGTTGTTCCCAGGTCCACCCTAATCCGGAGTGGTAGAACCTGTTAGGAGATCTCAACTATGGGAAAATAGAGAACCCTTAATCTGGGGTGAAAATATTATGAAAGTATAAAGGTACATTTTTGTAGTAAAATACAAGCAATAGATTTTCATAGTAAAAAAGTTAACAGCAATACATTTTCAAAGTAAAAAAAGAAGCAATATTTTTCATAGTAAAAAATAGTTACCAGCAATATATTATTGGAAAAGGAAGAGGAAAATTACCAGCAATACATCTTTGAAAAAAATTATCAACGCTCCAAGAAAATTAATTTCGGCAATAAATGATCCATAAAGAGTCGATATGCCGTTAAACAAAACAAACCAACCAACAAACAAGAAACCTGGAGAAAATGAATGTGATCGCCATAGGACAATAACTTTGAGGAGTCGCATTACTAAATCATTATTAGGATGGTGAAAAAAACTCGAAGAGATATGTTTCTATCGTCGAATGCTAAAAATATAATAAGCATAGTTTTTAAATACAGTAACCTAAAGAGAATAACTACAGTTATTTGTGTATAAGCCGACTTGAAAAACCTGATTATTTCATATAACTCGTCTATAATGCGACCACAGCTTCTGAGCAATACTAGTCAGTCTACTTCACTTTATAACCAGAAACTGTAATAATTTAATTCTGTTGTTTTAGAGCTGATCTCTAGTGTGATCTGAAACTGATTTAATCTAATCAATTTTAAATGATTTAATTTCATATAACCATCTGCATATATTCACAATGGCCGTTACACTGGGAAAGAACGCGATAGCATTGGATGTTATTCTCTTGCAGAACGGTACACACCCGATTGGTATTTACTATAGGCAAGTTTTATTACACTGCTCACTGTGTTTGAATCAGTTAAAAATCAGCAAGGATTTTTTTTTTACTGCTGGTCTCATCGCTACCATCTACACAGCTACCTAACTTCAGTCATTGTGGGAATTAAGAAACTAAATCAGCATTCAGTCCCTATGAAGTGCATTGCAAAACAAGAAAAATGACGATACCACTACCAAGGAATTAATTCGTGCGTCATTGTCATAATCGATTGATCATATGTATTTATTTTTTTCTCAGCGAACAATGACACTTGTTTTGTAGACTGGTTAACGTGCGAATCTCACAAATTCGTTCAAGCAAGTTTGCTCGACGGACGTGACCTTTGTGCTGGTATTTAAAAAAAAATGAGCCGAACGGAAACAACCAATGAAGAGTTGATGAAATAATGAGAAACAAATCGGCCAGCAGCTTATTTCGCGTTTGAAACATGAGCAAAGATAACTTATTCCGCAGACCTAAGGACATCTATTTCCACATTCTATCGATTGGCCATTACTCGTCGAAGATATTGACTAAGTACAACGGACCCATTTTCTGCACAGAATCAAAAATAAATAAAGGTCTTGTCCTGCAACTATGGAGCGTAAGCTCGTAAGAAATGCCTAACACGGGTCACTTCACGCGCATGCGTCCGGGCTCACACATTCATATTAGCTTTCTATAAATGCGTATATATAAATAAATATATTTAAAAAACGCACTCAAACGCCTACGTAGAAACATGTAGAAATATGCATTTTTTTAAAAAAACATTTTATTCCAAGCAGAGAGGACTGCAAAAGAACATTTAAATTTTTGAAGATCGTAGTTTACAGGAAAGCAAAAAGGTCGGAAATGAATTATAAAAGCTAGAAGTGCGAAAATTTTAGTATAGAATTTATGGTGACAACTAGCAAATTCAACAATGACATGATGAGACATATCTACATATATAGTATTGCACTTAAATACATGATGTCGGGGTATCAACGAAGAAAGCGCATCAGAACAGTTACCATACAAATATTTATTGAAGAGGCAAAGGGAAGCTAGGTTGCAGTGGCGGAAAAGTGACAGAAACAAAGACTGTTAAAATTGCGGATGCTTCTTTGACATTTTACAAGAATCTCTAGATATATAGCAGAACCACCAGAACAGATGTGGCAGAAATATTCAATACACGTACGAGTAGCATGCACAAAAGATTCTGGGTAAAAAAATTGTCTAGCACGGCACTGTAAACGAAATTTCCTAGTAGCAGATTTATAGATTGATTTAATACATTTATTCCACATCATGTCTGGAGAAAACGTGACACTAAGAAAACGCAGCGAGTTGCTCTCCGCTATGCTCTCATTAATAGAGAGCAAAATCGTTTTAGAGGTGTTTTTTTCTTACCACAATTAACAACAGATTTAAGGCCATTTTCGAGATCAGTTTCCAATTTGATTGTATCAAACCTAACAAATTATTAAGATAGTAGTAAATAGTTGTGTCATCAGTATAGGTACCTAGTCAGGAACTAATAACACTAGGGAGGTCGTTGATGAAAATACGCAACAGAGTTGTTCTAAGAATAGAGCCATAGGGGACGTATGTGTTAATGCAAAAAGATCTAGAGGAATGGCCATACAAGATAACTTCTATTCCGAGGTTTCATGAAATTGAATGAAATCAAAGAAACCTCCAGAAATACCATAAATTTTCAACTTGTGAAGAAGACCCCCATGCCAAACCTTGTTAAACGCCTTGAACGAAAAACAAATCAAATGTGACGTGTTTCGTCCTTCGACAGGATTTCTTTTGACTAAATATTTTATTGATGCTCAGCCTGTATATGTAGTGGTAGCGAACGGGATATGACAAATGTCTGTTATAGCTATACATTGAAAGAAATGGTGAATATATGTAACATTATATCATCCGATATATCTAGAAGTACAACCGAGCCAACTACATTCATCTTTCTATTGTTTTTGCTTTGTTTTTGTTATCGCTGCATATTTAAATATACTGTATTGTAATAGTAGTAGTTTTGTTAGCAAAGACGATATGTTCAATGATCCTGGACGTAAATTTCCCCGGGAAGACACAGAAATTAGTGCACTTTCTATACATATTGGCTTAATAAAATTAATTTCTCTTTTAAATAAAAAATGATTTCTTTAATTTCATGCTCAGTTTTATTACGCTGAACAACTGAAGCATTGAGCATAGTTTCGAAAAATATCCATTTGTCTTGACGTCTTTTTTTTATTTTCAATATCTGTTGTCTTGTGATTTTCTTATAACATTTTCTAACAGTCTGTCCTAAATGTCGGAAGGTTTGACGTTTTTTTTTTCTTGTAATACGGTTTTAGAGTATATTCTGTAAATCACTGCTTTTCTTTTTATCATTTTCTTCTCTGCCATTTAAATCTCTTATTGCTTTTAAAGTCATAAACATGAAAAGAAAAAAATACATTTTGAAGAAATATATATATATATATATATATATATTCATTGAATACGACAGACAAGGTGTTTTTATTTATTTATTTATACAATTAGATGACATGAGAAATTGTATAAAAACTAAATAAAAGCACCTTTTCTGTTGTATTCTCTGAAATGTGCGTGAAAGAAGGATTGTTGTTTAAATACACACACATATATATATATATATATATATATATATATATATATGTGTGTGTGTGTGTGTGTGTGTGTGTGCGTGAATATAATCATATTCCTTTGAGCAGTCACCTGGAAATTGATAGCGGTACAGAATGATAAATCAGAGAACCAAGTTCGAATTCTAATCAGGTTCATTACATTCACTTATACGCAAATACACTTGGGAAAGGTATGAATCCATCTACCCCTATCAGCTATGGGTTAAATAGTAGAACCTGTATCTGGAAAAGTCATTGCTATTCTCACAAAAAATGTTAATGCAATATTCACTTCCGAAAAAATAATTATTCTTATAATCCATAATATGTTTCGACTTTCAGTAAAACACAATGGGTTGATAAGCCGTACAACAAAACAACAAAACCAAATCAGGCAACCAATAAATCAGAGCAGTGGAGACCTCCACCGTTTTTAAAATCAGATCGCATGAAGAGGCAGCATAATGTAAATAATTTATTAGGTGGCTGCAGAAATTCAATGACCAAAAATTCTAGCTGCTCTCGTAAGGTCTACTGTTGTGACACCATTTTCAATGGACAATTTCCTAAACATTGGTCTTTATTCAAGCACAAAGAAACCATGGCATATAAACCATTTATTTATAGGGTAGGGTAAGTCACTCACATGACGTATCTCTTTTCAAAACGTCTCATGGTGCTGTGTGAAAACACTCCCCATTTTTTTCGGTATTTCGGTATATTTTCATCCACAGACTGTTTCGATGTTTCACAGCTCATCAGTGTGTTTAGACATCCGATTGCCTCAAGCCGGGATTGGAACCTGACTGATTTGGTATCAGTTAGTGATTTTACCACAATATCCTGATCTACGTGTACGAACGTCCGCATGCGTTGTATTGACAGTCGTGTCCCTCTACTACTGTGACGTCGTCCCCGGTCGCAGCGCCAACTGTGACGTTCTATCCTGATCTACCACGGCGCCAGTTGTGACGTGGCCGTTCCAGGGTCATCCCGGTCACGACACCAGTTGTGACGTCCCTAAACAGCACCAATGGTGACGGCGCCAGCTGTTCGCTCCTCGCTGCTCCGTCCGGGTGTCGCTGCTCCAAACGTGACGTCCGCCTGTCGCGTCAGTCGTGTTGTCTCGTCCTGTGACGACCAACTGGCTTGGTATCGGTCGCGGCACCCAAATGTGACGTTCTAACCTTTTGGTGATTCGGGTGGGAATCTGGTTAGATTTGATATCAGCCTCGCCGTTCCCAACTCGCTTCCAACGCCTGGTTACCAAAGTAACTGCACTGATCTCCAGTCTGCCTACCCACGTTGTGAATTGATCTTAGACAGACGAGATCAAACAGGGGTTGGGGCCGTAATGCAAACTGAGTTCAGCGGGGGTGATAACACACAAATATGTATAAAAGAAAATAAAATGAAAACTCACAAAGTCCAAAGTATCAAAGAAAAAGGTAACAAACTTTTATGTCTAGTTGTTCGATACATAAGACTGCATCTATCTCCCGACCCGTTCTGTGGATTGTGACACGTTGTTTTCGCCAGGCAAGTTTTAACGCTTCAAGTTGTTTGCTCTCTAAGAAATTTGTGTTTCGGTGTGTCTTTGGACGAAAGTCGAAAAAAAAACTTATTTCTGTGGTCTGGTTCTAAGTCGCTCTTCAAAATAATTGTTCTTGGTTGAAGAGGAGTCCAAAATTTTGCGTGAATCTTGGTCAGCTATCTTGACGATCTTGGTCTGGATCATCTCTGCTTGCCGTCCAAAGCTGAACTAACTCAACTCTGGGTCAACTGGGCACTCAAACTTCTTCTCCCAAACGAACTGATTTCTGCCTGTTGGGGCCTTCGTTTTTATTGACGCCGACAAAAACCGGGTTGGGTCTGTCGGCGTCAGGGGTTCCTCGATAATTCTAAATACATATCCACCTCTTTTTATTTCTGGTTAGGGATTTTCCACTCTTTTCCATTTTTGGTAACTTTTTTCTCACTCCCACTTTCTCACCATGCTTCTGAGGGGCGTGAACTGCCCTCCCCACTTCTTCGTAGCAGCTTCTCATACTTATACTCTGGATGGGGGCGTCGACAGCCTTCTTCGTGCGTCACGTGACCACTCTCGGCCAATGAGGTCTTGGTCGGGTATCTTTCCTCCTCCTTCGTGCGTCATTTCGATCACCACTTGACCAATGACGTCTTAGTCGGGCGTGAACAATCCGCGGCTTTGTTTTTGAAAAAAAATATCGACGTCTTGAAGAACTTTTTTTTTCATTAATGATCTCTTTCTTTCTTTTTTCTTTCTTTCAAATCGCCGTTATCATTTCTCTAGACAAACGGATAATATGACAACTCTTTGTTCAACACGTGGCGTTTGTCAAGTAGTTTATCGGTAATTCATCAAATTTGGTTGGTCTTTTTAATTACATGGTCAAAAAAAAAATTTTCTCCAAGTTTTCAGTCAGTCTGTCATTTCTCCAAGGAAGAAATTTTGTTACATTTCTTGTCCCCATTTTCCTTTATATTTTTCATGTGTCTGATAACAAAATTTTTATTATCGCAGGGATTACATTCTTGTTTTGTCGAAAAAAAATTTTGTCAGTGAAATTGATTGTGTTTTTTAATTTTTTCATATCCCAAAAAGGCTCTTTTTCTTCTTTTGTGTTTTGTCAATTATCAAAATTAACGTTTTTTTCAAGTGGACTTTCTTTTGGTTTTGCTTTCTTGATAACACAGCCGTTTTATGACATCAAGTATCATCAAATCGGTCAATGCTTTTGTTCGCAGGTGGCCTTTAATTTTCCTGTTTTCTTTCTTTTTTTTCATTTCTTCAGTTTTTCTAACAAGTTCCAAATTTGAAATTTCATTGTCATTTTAATTTTTCAAACCTTTCGCCATTTTTACACTTATCCAAAATTTCAATTTTTTTTTTTTTTGCCTCTTGATATATGAGTTTGTGTTTTCCCTATCATCCGTCTCGAATTACTTTTTCCTTTTCCTTTCTTTTTTTTTTTCTTTTTGATTTCTTTTTCCTTTTTTCATGGTGCCACGACTGGTTTTTAACTTTAATTATTACAAAAATACAAAACATTTTCCACATCAAATTTTAAAATTTCATCCTTTTATATATGTCTGTCTGAAGAGGTTTATATATATATATATATATATATATATATATATATATATATATATATATATTATTTAAAGTTATGATGATTATACCAAAATATTATTTTTTAGATAATGGTGGACTTGAGATTTGTTTTATCTCTATGTAATCAATTCTCGTTAAGTCAATAAGACCAAAAAATATTTAAAGATTAGATTGTTTTAAGATTTTTAAAATACAATGAATTTTCCAAGATTTATAAAATTGGTCCGAAACGATTTTCAAAAAAATAGATATATGAACATTATAATTTCAATCAATTTTTTTTTTTTATAGATAGTAAAAAATTAGAGATTTATGTTTAAACAAATAGAAATTTAAACGTTTAAATGAGTTATTCAAATCCGTGCAAGACATTTTTCTTTTCGTTTTTTGTTTTGAATCTCAAGAGAAATCTCATCTTAATTATTAAAAATTTCAAGAAGAAAATATATAATTTTTATTCAATAGTAAAAATAACATAATAATAAAATTGTTTTTAATAGTTAATTGAGGTATAAATAGTTAAATAAAACCAACCATTTGTTAATATATAAATAAATTTTTTAATTTTAGCATATTAATTTAGTGATGCTGAATTTAACAGTTTATGCCTCCCAACGGAACTGGAAACTCTTTCAGGATTCATTATTCCTATGTCGGTGTATCTCTTAACTAAACTTGAATAAACGCAGGATTAAATTATATTTCCAAAAAGGAAACTCCAGAAAAAATGGAAATAAAAAAGACTTGTATTTAAGCAGTCTAGAAAAGAAAAAAAAAATTTCAAAAATTTGAGTTAGAAGGATCAGACTGATAATGTACTGAATGTTACCTGAATTCAAAAAATTAATTTATTATAGTGGAAAAATAAGCGGTTGAATTTTAAAAATGAATTCAATCTGAAAAATTCTAAGAATACAAAATTTTGTTTGAATTATTTAATGTCGAATCTTTAATGCCATCTAAAAAAAATATTTTTTTTACGGACATTTAAAACGAATTTGTTTGATTTTATTGCCGAATATTCAGCCTTCACGATGGATTTGATTCTTTATATTAATTAATTTAATATATTATATTTAAACATATATAATTTATAATTTTTTTCGTTTTTTTATTTTTTAAAAATCTTTCGTCTGTCTGCATTAAACTTTACCATCTCGTTTCGTACTTATGTTAAGTATTTTGATTTAATCCCCAATTTTAAAAAAACTTAAGCTTTTTTCGATATGAAAACCTCTTCTGTTTCACCTTTAATGATTCATCTTATATAAATATGAACTAGAGAGAGACCTACTGTTAAATACAATTTTAAATAATGAAGCTACCGCCAAAATTTGACACTCGTCATAAAACCGGTCTACCTAATTTCATGAAAACAAATATTTAAATAAACAAACTTTTAACTTTGTTAAAAGTTTTAATTATTTAACCACTTGAAATTCATATATATATTATATATATATATATATATATATAAATATATATTAAATAAATGTATGAATGCATTTTTTGCTTGTTTTTATTTTTAAAATACAATTCTTTTTAATTGAAATCGTTATATATAAATGTCCGTTATTTTAAATGTCCGTTTTTTAAATGTTTTTTTGTCCGATCCAATATCTTTATATTCTTTTTATAAAACAACGAAAGTCGGCCAAATGTCCGTGAAATGAAATGTCTGGCTGTCCCTCGGCCAAATGTCCGGTGGTTAAAAATTTTTATCAAATGTCCGTCGGCAAATGTTTTTAAAACTAAATAAATCTTTCGGCCAAAATTTGTTTAATATATATGTCACATTGTAACAATGTCCGTCGGCCAAATCCGCTGAATGATAATTTAAAGTTCAGAACAAAATAATGTCCGTTGGCCAATATTCCGTTCGTTCAAATGTCAATGGAGGCCAAATTTTAGTCGGCAAATGTCTTAGGCTAAATCTTTCAGACACAAATTACCAAACCGCCAATTTCTCCCACCATTCAACTAGAAAATGTCTGGTAACGATGTTTGTATCTCAGAGCCCAATCATCTTTGAAAGACAATTCAATAACTACACCAGTCAAATACAAAATTTCTCATGTTCGGCCTCAAAATCTGATCGAATTTATAAATCCCGTCGGCCAAATGTCTGTTTGTCAAATGTCCGTCCTGACCTGGCATTTCCGTTGTTAAAAATGTCAAATTAAAATCCGGAATGTAAACGTTTAAATGTCATCGGTCAAATGTTCGTCTGCCAAATTCCTCTTTCGGAGTTTTTCTTCCAAAACTGTAAAGGCATGTCAGTCATTGATACTATTGCCTGGAAAAAACTCGTTAAAATAAGAATCTAAACATATCTCTGAACTATTCATCGGATGGTAGAGGTTTTTGCCTTGCTAAAATCTCCTGGAGGACAACATCCGAATCGTTCCACACTTCTTATATGAATTTAAATTCAGTCATTTTTATAATATTTTTAAAATAATTTTTTTAATTTTTCAACAAATATTTTATATGGTAACTGCTCTGAAAATGAGCCTTTTTGATTAATGTCCTGACTTTTAATTTATTTAAACTCCTAGATTTATTAACAAACAAATATATATTTTTTACAGATGTAATAGTTAAAATAATATATTTCTCCTAACAGGTTATTCATGAATGATGCATTTATCAAATGGTTGGAAACTGACGACTGTGAAAGATTTAAATAAATCATCAATCGCCCCTGACGTCTGCCTTAACGTTGTCTTGAACCCCCATGTGACGTCACCCCGTGCTCTCTCCGCGCCGTCGCCGTCCCTATCCTGTCCTGTGACGACCAATGTGACTTGGTATTGGTCGCGGCACCAAATGTGACGTTCTAACCCTTTTGCTGATTCGGATGGGAATCTGGTTAGATTCGGTATCAGCCTTGTCGTTCCCAGCTCGCCTCCAACGTCTGGTTACCGAAGTAACTGCTTTGATTTCTAGTCTAACCTACCCACGTTGTGATTTGATCTTAGGTAGACGAAATCAATCAGTCGCCGGGCCGTAATGCAAGTCGAGTCCGAACAAAGGTAATACCGCACAAGTATATGTAAAAAAAAATAAAGTAACAACTCGAAAAGTTCAAATGTGTTAAAAAAGAATAAATAGTTTTATATGTGATTGCTGAATACAGGACTGCGTCTTTCTCCCAAACCGCTAATATGGATTCGTGACACTTTGTGTTTGTTAGTCGAGTCTTAACATCTTAAGTTGTTTTTTTTAAGAAACTATTTTTTTTTTCTGTATCTTCAGGCGATATTCGTAAAACTTGTTTTGGTGGTGTGAGTCTAAGTCGTTCTTCAAAAATAAATTGTTTTTGGTTAGAAGTTGAGGTCGGAATGCGTGGATCTTTCAGTCAGCTTTCTGCGAGGCTGGTCTCAGAGCTCAGAGCTCAACTCTGTCTGCGTCTGCAACTCCTCTGCAACTCTTGCCTCCAACTTCTCTGTGCCTAACTCGTTGCGACTCTGTTTATATGGACGCCGACCAAAACCGGGGTGGGCTTGTCGGGGTTTGAGGTTCCTTGATAATTCTAAATCCACAATAAGGATTTTCTTTGTTTTCGGTCAGGAAAATTTATTACTTTCCATTTTTGGAAGTCCATTACTTTCTGCTTTAGGGGGTTCTTAAGGGAATCGTCCTCCCAAATTCTTCCTTTCTCATATTGGTATCTCACCCAATCCCCTCAGAGGGCGTCAACAGGTTTCCCTCTTTCTCACAGTGGCATCTCACACCAATCCCTTCAGAGGGCGTCAACAGGCCTCCCCTCCTTCTTCATATGTTTACCTTCGCCTACCGCTCACGCCACCATTCAGCCAATGAACGCTCAGCAGCGTGGGTGTTTAGACTTGGCCTCAGTTTAAAATCGCTCAAAAGAAAAAAAAATCTTCCTTTTTTTTTTCTTTTTTTTCTTCCCACGAGCTGACCTCCGACTCGTAGTGTGGTCCCTAATCTCTATCTTAACCGAATGTCATCTGGAATTTATCAACGAGATTTTCGTCAAATAATCATTGAGGGTGGTCAACTGAATCTCTTGTCATTTCTAATGTCGCTAATTATCGTCAAAATCTGTCCAGGTAACAAACTTTTATCATGGCCAGGTCTGACATAAAACAGGTGTTTTTTTTCCAAAACCAAATGATATCTCCGAAAGATAGTTAATGGTTTATTCTTTTCCCTTTCTCTTTTCCCCAGCTGACATTTTTCTCGGTCAGTGCGTGACCTGATTAATATTATCTCTTAGCATTCTGTTTTGTAGGCCACTTGACCAATTTGAAATTTTCATTATTGCCATGGGCAGATTGCTATCTTTTATTCGCCGTCGTCACATAAATAAATTAAATCCGACAGATCCGAGATCTAACTTTCTTCGCTAATGTTAAAATCTTTACCACTTTTCTTTGTTAAAAAAAAAAATCGCTTTTTTTTTTCGTGAATTCTTAACTAAAATTATTACCACTTTTCTTTGTTAAAAAAACCCTAAATAGTGTCTCAGTATGTTCATCTTTTATAGCTTCTTCAATCCTCCTATACCAAGTCTTTCTCTCACTTTTCTAATCCCCCATGCGTACTAGTGGCATTCCCGTCTTACGCTTTTTATGTCAAAAAAAAAAAAAAAAGATAACAGATTCCTTATATCATCGCATTCAACATTTATTTTTACATTACAACTACATTCTTCAGACTCATTTCAATTTATGACAATAAAGAAATGTCGACAGAAAATAATTTCCCTTCATCCTGTTTTATCTAAGGTGGGGCTTTCCTAATGTTTTTTTCTGTTAAATATTCTCGAAATTTTGTGTTGATTACGTAATATTTTTCATCTCCAGGATATTGAATATAGTAATTTTAAACAATATTGATGTGGTTTCTCCTATTTTTTTTTTCATTAGCCTTCTTAATGATTCTGTAAGAGCAAATCCATTAGACCGTAAGGTTTCAAATTTTTATTTTTTTATAAATTTTAAACCTATTTTTCAAAACATTGATATACTTTTATTTTTCCTTCTTCTCTGGTTGGGTTTACATGGATTTCTTTTTATCTTCTCTGTTCTTTCCATTTTCTTCTCATAACCCAAATTCTTTCTTTTTTTTATTTTGTTGGAACTTTCTTTGGTGGAGAAAATTTTCCAACCTTTCTTTCAATTTTTTTTTCTCCTGTTCCTCTTCCTTTCTTTTATTTCTCTGTTGGTCTTTCCTTCCATTTTCTTCTATTATTCAATACTTTCTTTTTTTTTTCAAATTCACACTGGGATTTATTTTCTTTTCTTTTTCCGAATCCTCTTCGTTTCGTTCTTTTTTCTTCTCTGTTCCTCTTTCTTTTTTTTCTCCATTCCCAGACTTCCTTTTTTTTTCTTTTCAACCAGGCTTCATTTTCGCTTTCTTTCTTTCTTTCTTTCTTTCTTTGCCATGTCATTAATATTCACTTTTATCATTAGCATCATCATTTTCCCCACCTATTCGTCTTTCTTTATTTTTTATCTTCTGTTCCTATATATTAATTTTAATTGTCTGTACGTCTTCCTTTCTTACTTTTTATTTGCTGTTACTTTTTCTTTCTTTCTTTCTTTCTTTCTTTCTTTCTTTCTTTCTTTCTTATATTCTTTGTCATCTTGTTAATTTTCTTTTTTTCATTTGAAAAAAACTTTTTACCATTGCTTTTCTTTACAAGAACCAGGTTCTTCATCAACTAAAAAAAAATCCATATATTTTCGCATTTTTCTCCCCTTATTTTCTTTCTTTTAAATATTTTTTCTCTTGTTTTCTACAATTTTTTTCTGGCCTGTCTCAATTTATTAGTTGGACATATCATCGCATTCCACTTGCAATATTTCCTATTTCCATGTTATGCTCTTCATTCCAGTTCCACCATTATAACTTTGCAATCGGGGAAGCAAAAAATTTTATCCCTAAGGTCGAAAAAAAAAAAATGAACTCAAATAAAAACAAGATGCATAATATCTCAGTATCTTCCCAAAACAAATAAAAAATGAATAGACTCTGACATTAGGTTTGCCCCGGCGATTACAATTCAACCCTTTTAATTCTATTATGACAAAAAAAGTTATTTAAAATTTATAAACTTTTGGTTATTTGCATTTCGTTATATTGGGTTTATAATATGACAAAACATTATAAATTTATGGTACCCTATATATATATATATATATATATTATATATTGTTTTATATAAACAATTAGTAATGAAAGAAATATATATATATATATATATATATAAAAAATATAGTCTCCAGTTAAAAAACATCTTACTCTATCTCTCTTGTAAAGGATCATACATTTGTTTTTACAATAAACATTAGTTTCTTCTCGCTTTTCCTTTTATAAAATATACTTCAGCACAATTTTGAATATCTTCTAGACTTAAAGCATGGCTTTAATATCACTTAAAATTTAATATACATTATATGTGCAAGAATATAATTCCTTTTCGCTTTCAAACTATTCAGTCGGAGATTAAGATATATTTTTCAAGTGTTTTGAATTTTCATATTTGGACACTTATGTTTTGTCCAAATAGTTCTATAAATTCTGAGGCTTTCAATAACATTATCATGAAATTTTTCCCACCGTTTTCTACAGTCCAGTTTTGCCTCCCCAATACTTTGACATTTCTCATTTTAAAAATGAAATTTCGTTTTTAAGGTGGACAATATTTAAGGTTAAAACGCGACAAAGCAATGATAATGCCCTGCATGAACTAGCGCAACTGCAAAAATTAGAACGTTTATACAGAAAAAATTGAAATTATTTTAAAAATCTTAATGAATGATGATTTGTATTAAACTTTTTACTTAACGCGATCAATGTTTTGAAGAATTTTAAAAATATTTTTTAAACTTTATAAATTATTATAATAAAAAATGAAAACAATTCTTTTAAAAATTCATTATTCATCGAAAGATAATTTTTTCTTAGGGCTGTAATGCCTTTCATATATATTATTTATAAAATCAATTACAAGATTATCTAAGTAAAATAATCACAGTTTTATTGCATTTTTTATTTTATTATTCGGAGCAGATTTGATTTTTACCGAAATTTTCAGAAAATATTAATTAAAAAAATATAAAATTCATTTGTGAATAAGTCCGGAATGTTTTATTGAAATCCGATTTGAATTAAAAAAATTTTTTGCAATTTATTTAGATATTTTACCATAAAAATATATAAATATATATATATAAATATATATATACCGCTATATACTAAAAAAAAAATTCCCAAATTTCGACTTGGTAAAAAGGGTTAAAAAATTAATAAAATAATAAAAAAATACATTGGTCTATCATAACAGTAATCATAACACAAACATGTTGAGCATCGATTTTGTTTTTATTGTTTGGGGCCTGTTTCATCATGATATGCTGTTTTTTTCAGCGAATTAGTGGAAGAACCTCGTTATATGATCACACTTTCTCCTGTCACACTTCAATTGTGAATCTATATATCTATATATATATATATCCAGTCAATATATTCTTCAATAATTTATATATAATGTTCACCGTTATCTTATATTTTAATTCTTGCTTTGTGAATTGTCCTCTCTCCTTAATTGTATATTTATATATATTCTATAGCACTTATATATCCCTAAATGTATAGTAGATATATATTATATTTATATATATATATATATTATAAAAATATATGCAGAAATTAGTTTACAATCACAATTCTATGGGATAAGGAATTCAAATCAGTGTAGAGCGGGTCAAATTAAATCTATTTGTTTCTGATGCGACAAGCCAATAAATTTGGCTACATCATAATTCTCAGTCTAAATTAATTGGTTGAGAAGAAATTAAACTTGTTTGAATCTCTAAGGGGCGTATTCGTTTAAGCATGACCCAGTATGAAGAGATTCGAGTTCTTTGAAAGATACTCAGACAGATATTAAAAGAAGGTAGATTAATTTTTGTGGTAAATTTTTATGTTTACTTCAGAGCAAAATATATGGACCATTTTTTAAAGTTTAAACAGATTATCAAAGTCATACGTTAAGGTAGGTTGGATTTGAGAAGGAAACTTCTTCCTATTTCAATGATCATATTATTTCCTTCCACAAACGGAACAACGCTTATAAAACTAGCAACAAGACTGAAGCTGAGCAAAAAATACTGTTGACAATATTCAAAATCTCTCTTAGAAATATGAAAATGTCCTCAACAGATCATTACGTGGCGAAACGTGATTTAACTCTTCACTACAAACAAATGCTTTTATTTTAGATGCCCACTCCAATCCTTCTCTCCAGTTGTACCATTAAGGAATAAAATCTTGTCCTTTCTTTCAATTTTTATCTCCCAAAATATTTATCTGTTTTTGCTCTTGACGCTCAACATGGGTTCCCTAAGTCTGTAAAAATTCATTGGTACTGAGACCATTTGGTTGAACGGAGGGGTAAACATCACTTTTTTTCTTTTCCTGTTTACCGTTGGAAGCTATTGTTTCTATAACTTATGTTAGCGTTTTTTTATCTGCTAATTTTTTAGGGCTGTATTATAAAAATTACTATGTTGTCGGAAAATTTCCTGATTAAACACGAGTTCATGCTGATTGTTTTTTCTATTGATGTGGGTATATGACAAATAGATGGAGGGTGGTTTGAAACCCTGTACATACACCGGATTGGTGTTCGGTTTTTTCTCATAAATGGTAGGTATATATTTCATCATTAAGTCTAGAATTACTCGATAGGATTACATTTTTCATTTAGTGTTGAATTTTTAAATTTAGTTTTCTGAATTCACTATATATTATCGTTCTAATTTTATCTATTTTAAAATTGTGGAGCTCCTCACTATCCAAATATTTTGTCATTTAAAAGAAATGATGTCCCAATGTCTAATTCAAATGGTTCGCAATTAGATTGTACAAGAAATAGACCCTGGGGTCAGAAGACTCTGCAGAGTCTGAAAATCAGTATAAATAGACCTAAATAATGTCAATTTATTAAACCATAGTCTAAAGATAACGGTTTTTTTAGACCGACATCAACAAATTTTCGTTTTAAATAATTAGCATAAAAAAAATCAAATTTCATAGTTTAATAAAGGGCTTAAAAGCTTAACCTAATCATTAAATGGAAAAACCTTTATAAAGTTGTCAAAAAAACCAAACAAATTGTAGTTCAGTGCGACGCATTTATATATAGAAACAAAAAATTGAAAAATAAATAAACAAATAAAATAAACAAAATTATCCAGACACTTAACAACATACTATGGTGCCAAAATCTATCTTTCTCTGTGAATGAACAGACGATGCGCGTACATAATTGCTTTGAAATAGACACCCCACCCTACCTCAGCTTGACATCTCCCTGAAGGTAACTGATATGAGGATAAAAATGATCGCTCCAGCCGTTTCCATAGTAACGAATGAACACGCTTATAACGATACGTAAATTTCAAAATTGGTTATTCCTAAATTTTCGCTTGAGGATGAAACGGGGCTTGTTAACTTAATTCAATTTAATTTTAACACTTATATTGATGGTTTCGGCTTACGTTTTTGAAACATGACAACTCTTATGTAGCGAAGGAATCATATTTTTAAAAAATAATTATAATCTAAGCTCTACTTCTGTATGGAGCACTGTTTTTTTAAAAATAAAAACAAAAATACTAAAGAACACTGGACTACTTACCTAACGTGTTCTTTCCTATTTTTCTACATACCTGCACACACACACACACATATATATATATATATATATAAAGATTTGATTGGTGATACATGAAAAGACAAAATTTATATTTATTGCCACTCATGATGATAATAGGTAAAAGATAAAACTGAAGAACGAGCAACCTAACCGGTTTTGAACCCCGCTCAACTTAGCTAAATCGAGGTTAGTAAATATAAAATTATCATTAAAAGGAGATGGACAGTACGTATTGAAAAAAAAAGAGAAAGAAATTTTCTAATCATTTATATTTTGTCATTGAAACCATCACTGTGCAAACAGAAGTATTTCATTACTGGGCCTCCAAATAATTTCCATCTAAGAATTTACATATATATATATATATATATATATATATATATATATATATATATATATATATGTATAAAACATTTTTTTATAAATCAACATCATCACTTGAGAAGACAGCAGAAGTGTTGAAACAAAATGGCTATTTTTGTAGTGATGTTATAATATTTTTTTAAAATAATTTTTAAATAAATATTATTCTCTTTACCATATTGATACATATTTTTTTAATCCTATCTAAGCTTTAGTTCGTCTTTTAATGATAATGTCATTAAGCTTATCAGACTATATGAAAAGAATTTACAAAATAAATAGACAAAACTTGTCTATATTATTTAATGAAACATGCGTCAATGAAAAATGCTGCCTAAATGCACACACACACACACACACACATATATATATATATATATATATATATATATATATATATATACCACTACGCTTGTACTTATGTATAGCGTAAGTATATTCATTAATATATATACTATATAGCTGTTTTATAACATCGAGCACTGTTTCAATAACACCAACAGTTTATGCAATGAATTCATATATATATATATATATATATATATATATATATATATATATATATATATATATATGTGTGTGTGTGTGTCTGTGTCTGAGTCTGTGTATCTGTGTGTGTGTGTGTGTGTGTGTGTGTGTGTGTGTGTGTATAGATATCTAAAATGCTATATGGAATATTGCGGTAGCGTAAATGCATTATCCAAACAAAACTATCATTGTCAAAGGGAGTTATAAATTCTGCTGAGGTAGATTCTGTTCTCTTTGCCGTGACAGTCGGCCTTAGGAAAGATATGAATCGGCTCTGTTCAGGCGTCAGATATCATGCAAAAACGTTTTCCCCCTGGCATGACATGACAGTCGACTAATAACACCGTGGGTGAGTGAGCGCATGTGGGAAACTCCCCCGCCTAACTATAGCCCTGGAAGTAATAACTGTAAAAGATTCTTATGCACCATTAGCAACCTTGATCAAGACATCATCATCGCTATAAAATTATTTCAAAATTTACGCAGCTCTCATTTTTTGAAAAGTCAACATGTAATCTTTTTATGTCTGTCTTCCTTCCGGACGTGACATATCATGGCTTTCCACAACATTCTATCTTTCGTTGTTTTAAGTAATATTTTTGTTCATCTACTAGTTCAATCAAACATGGTGAACCACAAAAATAGGAAATTTTAGATTTACTATATAATAAAAAAAAAGAAAAATTAATTATATATTTTACTATATGAATGAACTAAAAAAATAATAACATATAAATATTTTAACCAATTGTTATCAAATTTTCAATGTGAGGTGATTGTTCTCTTTAAGAAAGAACATCCAACTGGGGGACTGAAAAATGCCAATAAATTTTGCCAGAGTTGTCTAACATTTGTATTTTTGTTCTGTCTTAAGCTACTAAATTCCTATTCTTTGCTTTTGTCTCAAATAACTGTAACAAAAATTCCAACAATTAACTAAACTGTACCAAATTTCCTGGTTTTTAGATTAATCTCTGAAGATCTACAAGTCATGTTTAACTAAGTAATATTTATTTTATATATACACACTTTATTAATTGTTTATAAAATATGTATAATGAATTGTGTGTATGGGTAGGGGTGTTGGTTAAAACACAAGACCTAACTCTCCATTACAACATTTTATTCACTCCAATATTTCATTAGTTACTCTTGGCCAAAAAAAAAAAAGTGATGAAGGATTCAATGAACAAAATATTTTAATCTTTCTTGGTAACAGTCAGTCATTTGTGAAGTGGTTTTCAGATACCAAAGCTGATTTTGCAGGCTTGGTGAATACCCGAGTAAATAAAAGAATAACTTAATGATTTAAATTCACAAGTGTTAGTTTCAAGCTGTCCTATAAGTAATGTGTGTTTTTTGTTTTTGGATATGTAAAAAAAATTCTATTTATTTAAAGAAAAATAAAAGAAAGTCATGCACATGAACACACATTACATACATATCTATCTATCTCTATCTATCTATCTATCTATCTATCTATCTATCTATCTATCTGTCTAGATTTTCTACAATTGCTTCGTTCATTGCAAGGTTTAAAACTAGTAACAGCGTCGAAAACCAAAGACGAACAGGTGCTCCGAGGAAGATTTCTCTAAGGTCAGGAAGGATATTAAGACGCCAGATCCAATAAAATACACAGGTTACCCGAGAAGAGCTGCCGGAACATCTTCGTGCATTAGGGATTAAAGTAACCAAGCGTAAATAAGTAATGAACTACACAAAAACAGTCTGAAATCACGCATCCCAAGGAAGACTCCACTCCTCTTGAAACGACACAGAGATGCTGTTTTTCTGCAAAAGGTGTTGGCTGAATATCAATAATAGATGGCAAGATGTGTGCCGAAAGATACCAGAAAATCCTGCAAGACAATTTAATGCGTTCTGTTGAGAGACTTCGGCAACCTCCTGATTGGTCTTTCCAACTGGATAATGATCCTAAGCATACCGCAAGATCTAGAAAGAAATGGTTAGCTGAAAGTAACGTTGATGTCTTGCAATGGCCAAGTCAGTCCTCAGACTTGAACCCAATCGAGAATTTATGGCGATATTTGAAAATTCAAATTGGGAAAAGAGCACCAACAAATATCAAGAATTTGAAGACAATATGCCAAGAAGAATGGGACAAAATACCCCTCAATGTGTGCAAATCATTAGTTGAGACGTACAGGAAGAGACTGGTAGCTGTTGAACTCAATAAAGGATATTCCACAAAGTATTAAATTAAGTTAATATTTTTTTTGTTTTCTACGAATACTTTTTTCATCAGTTAAAATGAAAGAAATGCATTAATTTCTGTTAGAATATGAATTAAGTAAGTTTATTACTATTTTTTAATAAAATGTATCTTTACACATAAAATGTATCAAAATTTGTTTTAGTTAAGGCTTTTAAACTTTTAAAAATACAATTTTTCAAGTGTACGAATATTTATTTACCCCCACTGTATATATATATATATATATATATATATATATATATATGTATGTATGTATGTATGTATGTATGTATGTATGTTGCCCCACGAAAAACAGGAAATTTTAGATTTACTATATGATGAAAAAAAATATTTTACTATATGAATGAACTAAAAAATTAACTAACATATAATTTTTTTTTTAACCATTAATTGTTCTAGCCTGCTGCAGTTATCAAATTTTCGATGTGAGGTGATTGTTTTCTTTAAGAAAGAACATCCAACTTGGGGACTGAAAAATGCCCAGAAATTTTGCCAGAGTTGTTTAGTTTGAAGACTACATCTAACATTTGTCTTTTTATTCTGTTTTAAGCTACTAAATTTTTATCCTTTCCTTTTGTTTCAAATAACTGTAACAAAAATTATAACAATTAAACGTTCTGTACCAAATTTCCTGTTTTTGTATGGAACCCCTTAGAATACATTGACGCAAATTTAGGCTATTCAATGCTATTTAGGTTATTCGATGACTTCCTCTTCTTCTCTTGTCTTTAAAATGTCCTGCGTGAGTCAAATTCTCGAAGTTCATATTCCTTATTACCTGTCCCGGTAGATAGTGCTTGGATGTCATTGGTGAAGAAGCTTTCGTCCTGTTGGTAAAAAAGAATTGATCAATAGCAGATATAATTTTATCATCACTGTGATACTGGTTCCCAGGCAACAGATAATAGTCATATGGCACCAAACCGAGAGGGTGATCAACCAGTTCAAATCTACAGTTACGCATAGCAGTCATTGCCGCCAAGGACTTGTGTGCTAGAGCACTGTCCTGATGAAACAAGTCTCCTTTCGTCAGTTTTTCCGGTCGTTTGGTCTTGATAGTCTTTCGTAACGGCCTCACTATGTTGGTATAGTAATCTTCATTGAAAATAGTCAATAAACACAATACCTTTTGCATCCAAAAAACTGAAGCCATTATCTCCACTCCCCGAGTTGTGCGTCCTCAGTATAACGATAAACTACATCCGCGTCCAGGGTAAGACGATAAACTACATCCAAAAGCAAGGCCTCTGATCAGGAGGCTTTGGGGAGCGTAGAACCTCCTCTTAATTGCTAGTGTTCCCAGGTCCACCCTGTCCCGGGGTGGTAGCACCTGTCAGGGTCCCAGCTATGGGCAAATAGTTAACTGGGTTTTTGTTTTGGTACCGGAAGTGCTTTGTAAAAAATTGTTACCAGAAATAAATTTTTGAAAAAACTATTACCAGCAATATGTTTTTGAAAAAACTATTACCACTATTACGTTTTTGAAAAACTATTACCAGCTATACGTTTTTGAAAAAATAATATTAAGAGCTATACATTTTGGAGGAAAAAATATTAAGAGAAATAGATTTTTGACAAAACAAAAATATTACCGGAAAAAAAAGTTGTCGACATTAAATGACCCATTGAGGTTGATATGCCGTAAAATAAAACACCCCCTCCCACAGTTGAAACAACTTTGAATTAATTTGGAGCAGGTGAGGAGGGGTGTTAACGCTGCAAGGATTATCTCTTTGCCTCTGGTTCAAAGTGATGAATCCATCACTCATGAGTTAGGAAACGTCCAAGGAAACTAGCTCGATCTGCATTAAACATTGTTAGATTTTCCTGGTGTTGAGCCTGTTGCACTTTTGATCAGGTGTCAGAAGACGTGACATCCACCGAGCAAAAACCTTTGTTATACGACGTTCATTATGCAGAATATTCTCAACTCTCTCTCACAGGATATGTTAGTTGCATTTTCTGTTTGATTTATAGTCAAACGCCTGTCATTGATCACCATGAGTTGAGCACAATCAAAATTTTCCTCGGTGGTGGCAGTTTCATTTTGTCCAGGCCTTGCGTCACCTTCAAGACTCTATTTACCCCTTGTAAGTTCAGCTTCCCACGTTTATACTGTTAATAAGACTGGAGCGTCATCCGCTAATGTAGCACGCATATTAGAATTAATCCAGTTGGTGTGTGTGTGTGTTTGAAACCATTTTCTGTAGGTATTTGATAATACCACGATGCCGAATTTTGTCCGTTTTATAGAGAAGTTGCTACTACTTTTGAAGCTTTCTTTAAACAGGCAGATGTCAGTTTATTTGAAAATAAACAATGCAGTTATTTATTAATAAGAATAGTTAAAATTTATGAATGAAGATTTCACCGTTGTAGTATCGTTCATTCATAATCAGCCTATTGATTTTTCAACTTCGTAACTAAGGTTAGAGCAGAGTGAATCGTACGGGAATGTATTCCTAGTAAAATGGTATACATAATCGACTGAATCCTTCGTATCATGTTCCATTCTCGGGATGAAAACAAAAACTAGCCCTTTGCCGATAAAATTGCACTCATAATTAAAAAATACAGAAACATTAATAAATATTGGCAAGAGAAGCGCTTTGGAATCTTAAATTCTTTTCCAACAGTGAAGGAACATTTTTTTTCTAGCAAAATGTAAGTTTCGTAGAGCAATCATATTAATTGAGATGAATGCTCTACCTCAAACTCTATGTATACGAAAATACATAGATGCGGAGGAAGACTTACACAAAACAAATGTGCATTTTTCAGTTGTATGGATTAATCATAGTTTTGATAAACTTTTTAAAAAGCAAAACCAAAAGAAATCCGAAACCCGAAAGTGGAGACGGAGAACTTTAAAATGATATATAGATGTTCGTATAAATAAAAGGGAACTATGCGAAAAGCCAAAACGGATCGCATTAATGTAACGCAGAACGCCCATTTATTTTGTTTCAATCTAATATTGACGTCTCCATCTATCTCCGCATCGATTACAATAACTATTTCCCCACCTTATGATCATTTTTGCGCTAATATAGTTTGTTCATATTGAATTAATCAAAGTTTCTATTGATAGGCATTCAGTTTCCCTCTTAAAATACTCTCTTTCTGACCTTGTCCATGTTTCATCTGCGAAGTTGCTTGTCTCTCGAAATATCTACTTGGTTCTTTTTCTTCGTATTTTTACCTTTTCAGTTAGAATTATCTGATCTGCATTTGCCATAGTACGTGTGTTATACGTATTCTTTGGTTCCTCTGACTTCAGGACATAGGCGATCATGACTCTCCACAACCTTCTATCTCGTGTGACTCTTAGCAGTTTTTCTTTCTTTCATAAACCCCCTCGTTCCGCAATCCATTCACACAAGCTCGTCATGTATGTGGCTAGCTGCCTTCCCTTCTTACCGTATTTTCCGGCTTACAAGACGCACTTTTTTTCCTAAAAAATAACCTGAAAAATACGCGTGCGTCATCCAAGACGAATGTAAGGCAGCATCCAGGATCAAGTATGCTTGGACTGTCACCTTGACTGATAGGGACGTGGATTTGTATGTTGAGTCATTACACTATAATGTTAGCTATATATCTAATTCAGATTTTTATATGATGTAGCCTCAGTACTCAGCTGTTGCAAGTATTTCCAAGATTATAAAACTTCCTAGAAGCAAGTCACAAACTTAAACATGCTATGTTTACTGGTATCGGTGGGAGCCTTTCTGCTCTTGACTAGTATGTAATTGCAATACAGACAAAATCAGACGAGTCATTAATTTAAACGATACCTGACGCCAGTATGTGAGGGACAAATGGGGAATGGTTTGTATGAGAATAACTTTTTATCTTAGAACTTTATTTCCAATATTATGATGCGCCGTCCAAGCCATAGCATCTTGTAAACCGGAAATACGCTTCTTTCTCACTCAACATGTACTATAAAGTTTATGTTTTACAAGCCATCCTTCCGCATTATATGTCGAAGGAATTTCAGTTGTCTTTTCCTAATTTTGAGTATAATCATTCTCTCTGTTGCTATTTTCTTTAAGATTTCCTTATTGCTTACTCGCTCAGAAATGCAGTTCTGTACTGCAAAGCATACTCAAACGCCAACTGCGGCAGCGACCATCTTCCAGTAGTCCTCTATATCAGAGTAAAGCTGCGGAAATGACATTTTACATTGATCATTTTTGTAAAAAAAAAAAAAAGGAAAACGTAAGACCATACACATTTTACATAGATAATGCTTTTCGTAATGTGTCACCTGTAATTTGAGTACGATTTCTCGTATTTCTTTAAGGTATGGGCTACCAAGAATCCCTTCAATTAGTTTATCGGAACGTTTTCAAATCTCGACGAACTGGAATTATTGATGTTTTCATATGCCACATTTTTGAGATTTCCATTTCAAGATCCTTGTATTTTGAAAGTTATAGTTTCTATTTTATTACCTTTGGTTTCTGGTGTATACTCATTTATTTCCGGGTTCCGACCAGAGACCTAAAGTCAGAAATGGCATCATGACATTTTTCAGTGAGCAATTGTGAAAAAAATCACACATATTTTACATAGATAAAGCCCTTTGTAAGGTGTGGGCTGTACTCGTGAGAACATTTTTTTGTATTTCTTTAAGTCATGGGCTACCAGGAGTCCTTTCAATGAGCCTATTGGAATCCTTTCCAACCAAGCCGAGGGCTTCAACTACGACTGGAATTGTTGATGTTCTCATGTGCCGCATTTTTGAGATTTCGATTTCATTTACTAGTATTTCCTGTTTCCCTGGTGTGTTGTGTGATGCGAGTTTTTACTAAGTCATATATAAGACGAAGTAAAGCTATTCAGCATATTACATTGACATATTTGGCACAGTCATTATCTCTCTGATGGTGACGGTTTCTAAGGATTTTCTTGATAACATTAACATTCATTTTAACCATTCTTTGGGGCCCTGGTATTATTGGAATAATAATTGTCTTTAAAAAATGCATTCATGCAACATCTATTTCTAGGTATGTATACTTTAAAATTTTGTCAAATGTGTTTTTTCTGAGATGTTATCAGACTGGTTGACCATGTCTTTAAGATAGCATTTATGATTTTTGAAGTCTTATTGTTACATCTGGTCTTTTTATTTGAACAATTTGATTGGTATGTATGGTGTAGTCCAAGAGCAATTTAAAATGTTCACCTTCAAGCGTTGGTTGGACTGTATAGTTATCAGTAAGAAGAAGTGCCCAACTAATTGGAGACGTCAAAATCAAGCTAGTACAGAAATTTAAACAACTGGAAATATGTGACAGCGAAATCCGAAATAGTAAATCAAAATTACTTCCAAAAGCTAAGCAAAGTATTAAGAGACGATAAAATTTCATTACATGCAAAGGAAAGAGTGTTGAACTGCTATGTAATATTCATCATCTTATACTGCTATGAATACTAAAAAATTTGTAGAGAGAATAAAAGGAGAATTGAGGCAGAAGAGATGTTGTTGTATAGAAAAATGCTAAGAATACCATGAAAGGAGGATAGGAATAATAAGACAGTTTTAAGAAAAAATAGAATAAAATATACATTTAAGCAAAAAAAAAAAAAAAAAAAATACGGTTGAAATATTTAGGGCACATATTTTGAGAAGATGGTATGGAAAATTTGACAATCACAGGACATATTGAAGGCAAGACGCACAGTGCGAAACAGTGAGTAGCTTATTTAAAGAGCTTGCGTAAATACATCGCAGGACCAGCAGGGTGAAGAATGCTAAAAGAACCTAAAAAACAAGCATTGCTACAAATTATAGTAAGTTATGGAATGTCATGATCACCCACGTCATGAAAATATACGGTACATAGAAGAAGGTGAATGTATAAATTAAAGGCATAGATATTTATGCAAACTTATTTCTTGCGTTGATAACATTTTTCATCATGACAACTGCATCTCGCGTTCTACTGTCTTGTTAAATGATACAGCGTTTTTGTCTAATTGTATTTTCTGTCAAACACTTCTGTGGGCACTTTTCATTAAAATTATAATAAACACCGCGTTTTTATTTTATTTTTATCATTTTTGAATCGCTATGAAGCTTGATCTATTGATGTCCTCCAGTATTTCACCACTGTTATATATAGTGTTTACTACTTCATTAATCCTATCCGTCGCGTCTGTATCCCTCAGCATCACTATTATCGTCTGTTGCTTTGTTAATCACCATCGTAGCCCACAACGAGTGAGGAGAGCAAACTGGTTAATTTACCGGCAAAAAATAATGATTATGTATTGGCTTGATTTTGAGAACGAAAATTTGAACAATTTTCCGACCTTTCCACACTCTGGCAGATACTCTTATATCAATTAAAAAAGTCCATTACAAGTATAAGGTTAAACTGTAATCTACGCTTAAAGAGCTTCAGTGTCTGGGTGAGAAATTTACGCGTTTTTCTCAAATTCGAACGTACTTGCAACATTGTAGGTTTTCTGTGAGAGCATTATCCTTCATCTAGATAGATATCTGAATGATTGTAGAAGTCTGCCACTTGTTCCATGAAGCTTCTTATGACCAGGGTTTGACCGGGCGGGGGTCAGTTCTGGTGAGCGAATGTCGATGTAGTTGAGCTTTCATCTGTTTAGCGGTATTTCCAGCGTGAAAACAAGAATGTTGACAGACGGTTATATGAACGTCCGTTGCAGGGTGTCGGAATCATTCTTTCAAACACCAGAGAAGGAAAATGTGTAGGACCGGGGGTGGCATTTCTGGCCGCAAACTACAGACTAGCTGAGAGTAACTGACGAAATATTGGAGTGAATAAAATGTTAAGTAGTGTAGATTCAAGTTATTTGTTATTTACCCCCAGTTTAATATAGAATGATTCCGATAAAATTACTAACTTGGATCTCTGTCTGCTTGTTAAATTTAGTTAATTTCATCAAATAATTTCTTGAAGAAATATCAACATTCTCTGCCCTGTGTTCCAAGACTCAAAATAAACATTTCCTGGAAATAAACACTTCCTCAACATTGGAATTAGGAAGAAATTAATGATGGCACATACCCAAAATTCATCATAAAAATCATAACGTTGAAATAATAAATGCTAAATACATTGGTGTATGAATCCGTTCTAATACATTTATTATAGGATATAAGTAAATAGGTTGGGCTAGGCGAAATTTTGTCTAAAACGGTAAAATGCTCTCTATTGATGTGTGGTGACTCCTCGAAACGTAGGTTACCATAGCTCTCCATAATGTCCTTTCTCGTGCAGCTCTAAATAAATTCTGACTTTTAGTTATTTCTAACCCTTTTTCGTCATCAGTTTTCTCAAGCTCGTCACGTTATGCGTTGTTTTCCTTTGTCCCTTTTACCTTGAAACTGTCCTGGGAGTGTTAAATTTTCGAGGCTCTCTTTCCTCACTGTGTGCTCCATAAATTTCAACTGTCTTTTCCTGATGTTAGTTTAAGTTTCCTTTGTGTTTACATTTTAATTAAAACCTCACATGTTCGGTTCATGGTATCCTTCTGTAGAACCACATTTTTGTTGTTTGAAGTCTCTTCATCTTTGAATAAATCGTCCAGCTTTCTCTGTCATAAAGCAGAAGAGATAATACGTAATAGTTCAGTACTCTTTTATTTACTTCTAATTCTACTTCTGTGTCTTCGGATGTCAGTGTCCATTTTCCGTCTTCTGTTAGATATTTAAATTTTTTTTACTTGTTTGATTTTCGTGTCGTCGTTTTGTAATTTTCATTTTGTGTTCATCATTTTGCTGAGTCTTTCCTACACTCTCTCCCACTAGCTTATTCTCTCTTGTTACACGCACACACACACTCACACACACACGCACACACACACATATATATATATATATATATATATATATATATATATATATATAGAGAGAGAGAGAGAGAGAGAGAGAGAGAGAGAGTGGTGCGCAAAATTAAGTGAACCCTTAAGTTAATATTAAAATATTGCATTTTACTTGTTAAACCAACGTTATTGTAATTTGTGTCGTTCTGAATGGACGCATCGTCTCTCCTTGAATTCGGAATGCAAGAAATTATATAAACGTTGGTTTAACAAGTCGAATACACTTGAAACCTTATTAACCAATGAAAATGAAATAACACAAAAGTAAAAATACCAGAATGTCTTCTGTTTTCATATCTATTTCTCTGATGAAGCTTTAATAATGCATTCTCTCTTCTTGCAGTTTAGGTTTAGTCCTTTTTTTCTCGTTTTTTTTCACTACACTCTCTAGGTGCTTTTGTTGATTTCTTTCCGTGTCTGCTATCAACACTTCTTCATCTGCATAAAACCAAAAATATTAACCAACTAACTAGAGTCAGGTTCTTAAATAGTCTCGCCAGATCTCGGCTTTCAGGCATGTATAAATTGACAATGGTAGACAACCGCTTTCTCAACGATTAAAAATTGCGAATGAATCCTGTAGAGTACTTCTTTTTTCAAATCTCGCAGACTGGTACTATAGAATTACAAAGAGATTTACTAAATAGTAGAGACCACAATACTTCGAGATTTACAATAGCATCAACAAATAAAATAGAGGACACAGATAACGCGAAGAAAAATAATAACATAACCATATTGTTGACTTTGCACTCTACTTCAATCAAGAGGTTAAGATGGAAGACTCTTCCCCATCAATATTGCTAAAACAGATGGAAGAGAATTTATTGAGAAATGTATTTTTGTTCTGAAAATTGTTTTAATAAGAAGATTTTATATATTTCAACCATTAATAGTACTGGCTCTATAAGAAAATTTTAATTTGCTTTCAGTCTTCCAGTAATAGATCATTTCATGTTTTACATTTGATTCTCATTGTTTTTCGTTGATCTAAATAAATGTAAGCTACCACCAATTTTAAAAGTACAGCGCGTTGCAGCAAAATCCGACACTTGACAAGAAGAAAACGAAATAGGTAATAAAAACAAAAATTGTATATGCAGATACCCGACAGTTTATTTAGAGGTACATATTACATTATTTTCAATGTATCCGCCACTGGCGGCGACGACCATCTCAAAGCGGGCGCGAAATGAGTCTCACGCTTTGGCGACCATGCCCTTGTCCATAACGGCGAACGCCTCCACGATCGCAGCCTTCAGAGAGTCGACCGTGTTGTGGGCGTGCTTGTTGGTCTTGGCCTCGATCACGCCCCAGAAGAAATAGTCAAGGGGGTTGAAGTCGGGTGAGTAGAGCGGCCATATGTCCGGCGCCCAGTGGTGAGGAACATTGTTGAGCAGCCACGCCTGGGTCGTCTTGGCCTTGTGTGCAGGAGTTCTGCTGGAAGACGTAGAGGCATCCGGCGGTGATCACGTCCATCCAGGGCTTTACCACGCTTCTCGGCAACTCCTAGTAGTGACTCTCAGGCCCTTTTGAAACACACGGCCAAGATGACCCAGGTATGGCTGCTCAACAATGTTCCTGGTCGCCGGACTTGTGGCCGCTCTCCTCACCTGACTGCAACTCCCTTGACTATTTCTTCTGGGGTGTGATCGAGGCCAAGACCAACAAGCACGCCCACAAAACGCCGTTATGGACATAGTCGCCAAAGCGTGTGAATCATTTCACGTCCGCTTTGAGATGATCGCCGCCGCCGGCGGCGGATACGTTGAAAAATAATGTAGTATGTAACTCTAACTGTTGCTAAATAAATTGTCGGGTCTCTGCATATACAACTTTTGTTTTTATTGCCTATTTCGTTTTCTTTTTGTCAATTGTCGAATTTTATGACAACACTCTGTAGTCTCTACGGCTGCTATTAATTTTTTGCTTAATTCTCTGCCATAATGTAGAACGCGAAAAACACAAATCAGTCTGAGAACAGTGTAAGGATTCTCAATCAAAAGCAAGATCAATCTTAACAAGAATCAAGTTGAAAACACTGTAAGATAACTATATACCTTAACAAGGAATTATTAAGGAATTTTCGTCTATTCCATGTATGTTAAAAAGAAAATTCTATCGAAGAAATTTAGCTTTTAACTCCACATTAACTCTTGGTGCGAAAAACCACAATGGAAATATGATGCCTGTTGTTTTTTTGATTAATCCAAAAAACAGTTCAAGCAACCGTTAGGTCACTCATACCAGCAGAGATAGCCTTGTGTTCACTGGAATAAAAAAACATACAAGAAAATAATACTAAAACCATATTAGATTCTAAAGTAAAATCATATAATTTTATATGTGTATTTACATTGTTATATGTCTTTTAAGGTTATATGTGATAGCGGAAGAAAGTCACTTCGTCTTATAGCTAGCAAGGTGCCGATGAGAGGAGATAGACATCTAGACTTACCGAGGGTCAGTAGCGAAAAGAGTGAGTTCGGCGTTTTCATGGCGCGAAATATGTTAAAAGGTAGTAAAAGTTTTCTGTTACATGCTGGGAGAACTTTTATTATTTTGGTTATATTTGTTGTATTTTAAACAACTATTTAATGTTTTATTTATGATATTCATTACTGCTTTGATTTATATGTTTATTTATTGATAATGTCCCCGCACAACCAATAAACCGGAGACTGGTCGCTGCTGCTGCTGCTGCTACTATTACTAATGTCGTTTCCCGATTCTGTCTTAAATGGAAAGATCTGAATTCTGTTGCTTCACACACCTAAAACACTGACCTAATAAAAATAAAGAAATAAATAGAATTATATATATTTACATATAAGTATGTATGCACAATGAACGGAATAAAAACAAAACAGTATTTCAATAACAGAAATAAATGTTTTTTTTCCAAGCCGAGAAAATTACCAACACTGGATGACTGATGAATGTCAATTGCTATGTAGTAGTCGAGAAGTAGTGGTGGTAGTTTTCGATGCTGTTATTGTATAATGATTACAATTACATATATACATTCTTCAAAATCATCTGATAGATGTAGTCGTAGGTAAAGCGATAGGTCGTATAAAATTTCTTTTAAAACTGGCACCAAATGAGAATTTCCCTCCTTCGTTCTCATCATCTCCCTTGCCTTCACTTTCACTCTCCATCTTATCTCTCTCTCTCCACACACACACACACACACACACACACACACACACACACACACACACACACACACACACACACACACAGATATAGAGTACTGCGCAAATTAAGTTACCCCACTAAGATAATATTTTTTTAAAATTGTCTGTTTTTCCAAATCTTCAGATATAAGTTTTTCAATAAATCTTAACGTATATATTCGTTAAGAAAAAAACCTTTACTAAATGAGTTACAACCATTTTCAAAGATTTTATCAAGCTGGAAAAAAGATATTTATTAAGAATTAAGATGTCCAAAAGTAAGTGAACCTTTACGTTTACACTCTATATTTTTGTTTTACATGGTTGCCAGTGCAAATACTTTTTTGTGCACAAATAAAAATCGAAATGACAGCAGTTCATTTTTTGGTAAACAGTGTATAGCTAAGTATGTATACTGTGCAGTCAAACAATATAAATCACTGTGTATGCAAAAGTGTGCAGTTAGAAACTAAATTAGAATTTCCATCCTTCGTTCTCTCCCTCAGTATTTCCTTCACTCCCTCCCTCTATCTTATCTCTCTTGCTACAAACACACACACACATACACAAACACACACAGATATATATATATATATATATATATATATATATATACACACACACACACAAACACACACACTGATGAGCTGTGATACAGCGAAACAGTCTGTCTGGGGGTGACAATATATATGCTCCTGAAAAATTTATTTCAGTTGAGCTCCCAGGGGAGGAAGTGTGGGTTTGTAAACAGTGACTATTACGGCTAATAATGCAAGATTCTTCGGTAAATCGAATCGAGTTCTCTCAGTCACTTTGTGTTTATCTAAAAATAAATACGCTTCAATTCACCTTCATCCCTGCCGTGCGCTAACGGCTTAGTGGTAGAATACCTGACTGATCAAGACAATATGATTGCAAACCTGGTTGAAATTGAAATGGTTTGACTGGAATATCGTACTATGACTTCTGTACTCACCTGATGTTGCACCTTTCGACTGTGAATTATTTCCTTGATTAAAAAGATTCTCTTAACGGGAAAATTTCTTAACAGGTGAGCGACTATTGTTTGCAAGCTTTGATGGAAATGTCAATTAGCATTACGATACATTTTACACGTCATCGAGCCTGCCACTTCTGCATTAAAGTTCTTTAAATCTTCAGATTCAGATTCCCGTCCGTATAAGACCTCTTACTGACCGTTTTTTTTGCCACGTCGTATTTGCGATATTATTACCTGGATTATTTACTGATCTCCATTTCGTTCTGTTAAGTCTGTTTTTTTTTTTTTTTTTTTTGCCATTTTTACGTTTTCAATTTTGATTTTGAACTGATTTTTTTTTTTAAAAGTTTTGAAAACATTTTTTTTTTTTCATTTCTTACCCTCCCCATTTTTTTTTTTTTTTTCTTTTTTCTCCTCTCATTCTTTTTTATTATTAGCTTTTTGATTTTCTTTTATTTTTTAAATTAATATTTTATATTTTCCGTTTCCTTTTTTATTTTTGTAATCCCCTGCTAAAGTTTATCTGTTTTATTTTACGTCAGACTTTTTTTTTTTTTTTTGTTTACGTTATTACGTGTTATATCGTTCTTTGTTATTCTTTGTTTTTCGTACTTTGTTTTCCCTTTTTAAATATCCGTTAAGTTTTCTGTGTTGTACTTGTGAAATATTTTCTGTACATATTTGTTTTAATTTTCTTGTATTTGTAATTTTTTTTGTTTTAATTTGTTCGTTTTTTTTTTTTTTTTTTTTTTCGTTAACGGCCAGACTTGGTATTTTTAGCGGCCATCTTTGTTTTTTGATTTGTTAGTTTCGTATTAGTTCCGTATTTTTTTTTCGTTTTCTCGTCCTTATTACTGTATTATTATTTATTGTTGTTTGAATTTATTTGTGTATTTTTTTTCCTTTTCGTACGCTTAACTCCGTTTTTTGTATAATCCTTTTAAAAAAGGATTTTGTAATTGTTTTGTATATTAATTTTTTCCGTCTTTTTTTAAAAGTTCAACGTTTTATTCTTGTCTGTATTTTTTTGCGTAACGTTTTGTCTTTTGCACGTCTAACTGTTTTATTATATTTGTTTTAGTAATTTATTTATCTTTTTATTTCCTTAATACTTTATTTTTTTTAAAAAAAAAAAAAAAAAAAAAAAAAAAGGCTTTAAAGCATTTAAAAAAATGGGTGCCAAGAAGAACGTAAAAAAAAAAACTTATTTGGGACTAAAAAAAAAAAAAGACTGAGCCACCCGATAAATCGGAAGAAAATAAAAATACAGAAATAGATAATGAATCGTCAACAAGTATGGTGGCCGATAATGGTGGTAAAAAGTTCAAGAAAAGAATTTGGCGGAAAAGAGCGAAAATTTCTCTTATTCCAACTGAAAATATGGAAGCCGAATCAGGCCAAAATATCCAAACCAAGGAAAAAATAATATGGAAGCTGAATCAAGCAAAGAATCTTCTTCAAGAAATGACCTGACAACTGACAATACCAACCAAGATGATAAAGTAGAGGTCATGGAGACGCCCTCTTCCTGGTCGTCCCCACTAAAATGCAGCATCAACATTATGGATTTCCTGTAGAAAGCTAAAACCTATGCCCATCTTGTTACAAAAGATGGGCTCTTGACAAATCTTGAGAAACTACAGAAAGTTGAAAAAAGAATTGTGTCATTCTTTGTGGTAGACAAGCGTTTGTGTAAAATTTGTCGATCCACAAAAGACAACATCATAAAATCGTTGACGTCTCTGGGGATTAAACCACAGAGAATCATAAAAGGCAAAGGCTTCTTCATGTGGGACATACTGTTACCCACGCCTGCCGACTGTGAAGCGGTGAGCACTCGGGACCTAATAACAAAAGATCTAATACTGAGGACCGAATATCAAGGCAGGCGTAGGACCAACGTTTCAGTTTATGAGGTCCCTCCTCAGATTGTCGGCGAGCACTTGGCCGCCTATCTGTGCCAATTTGGCCAGATGCTCAGTGCGTCCTCCGACGATCTGACCGGGGGATGGAGTTTTGAATTGATGGTGGATCAAAAGGCCTTCACCTCCATCCCTAACTGCCTGGTTGTTGAGGGCCAGAGGATGCCAATCATAGTCACAGGTCGAAGACCGGCTTGCTAGAAGTGTGGACAGACTGGTCACCTGTCCTCTTCCTGCCCAGAGACGAAGGCCTCTAGAGTTCTGGCCCCCACCGACCCAAATCCCCCTCGGGCTGAGTCTGTTGTTTCCGTCTCGCCTGTAATGGGCATGCCAACAGCCGGGACCGGTGTGGTAATACCCCCGGTTGGGTCCGTCTCACGGCCCCCACTCCCCGAAAAGCCTTCGCCCGCCGCTAGTGCGGTTGTGGAGGGAGGAAAAGGGGGGAATGGCAGGTTGTTGGTAAAGCTAGAGGGAAGCTCCAGGCAGCGGGTCCTCGTCCCGATGAAGCCCCAACGGGAAAAGACACAAACAGTCCCACTCCCTCAAGCAGTACTAAGGGTGTCTCCCCGACCAGCTATTCAGAAAAATTACGTCAACAAAAAAAAAAAATATGAACCTTCATTTGAGAAAGCCGAAAAATTGCACCAACTTAAAGATTCTTTGAAACAAAAAAAAAAAAAAATCTGGCACCAACTCCTCGGCACCGTCTTCCCCGTCAGCCAAACAACATATAATGACCCCTCCTCCAGTCCTAAGATCCTCATCTCCATCTCCCAAAAAATGACAACATTAAAAAAGAAAAGGCCCCATCAGAGTTTCACCCGCCAAAGTCCAAACTTCTACTATTAGCCCCAAACCATCCCCTGTCAAAACTCCTGCAGCAACTCCAAAAAAAAAAACTGAAAATCCAAAAAAGCAAAAAAGCCCTTCTTCCAAAAATTTAGACACTACATCACATAAAAACCGAAACCGATTTTTAACACAGGGGAAGACGTGTGCCGGGTCTCCAAACAACTAGAGGACAAAGCCCTTCGATATTCCAAAAAAAAAAAAGAAAATCAAATCTCTAGTAAATTTCTGAAAAATAAACAACTTAGACGTTGAAAACACCCAAAATTTCCCCAATGCCAAAAGGGTGTTAACTGTCATCAGAGGGGGTGAAGCTGGACAACAAATTTAGGCCATGGTTGCGGAGGCAAATGAAGTTTTTGGCATGTTTCTGCCCATGGCCTGCTTTGACAACGACAGTGTTAAAAATTTGCAACAATTTTGCTCAGGGAGGTTCCCTCTTTTTGTTCACCCCTCCCTGTATAGAGCTTTAAAATTAACTTTCCCTTCTGGACATTGGCGGTCTGTTTCCCGACGGTACCATCAAAACTGAGATGGGAACAGGCTCGATGGGTGAGGCCGTTGGTGTCCTTACCCCGTCCATGTTTAATGCAAGAGAGCAACACTAATCGGTTTTATTGTGGCTCTCTGGTTAGCTAGTCTGAATGTCCGAGGCCTGAGGGCGGAGTCTTGCAGGGCGAGGATCATTCGTGACCTTCAGCGTCTCGGAGTGAATGTTTGTTGTGTACAAGAGACCCGTTTTTCTACTTATGACTATGAGGACATTTTGTCTAGAGGTGGGGGTCCCTCTATTCAGTATGTTTGATGGTCGTTCGAGAGGTGTCTCTTGGCTGGTGAGCAAGTCTTTGAAGGCTGCGTGTACTCTTGTCTTCGCAGATCCGGCGGGCAGGCTTTGCGTGCTGGATGTTACCATAAAGGATAAGGCTCTTCGTCTCATTGGGGTTTATGCGCCCAATGTCCATTCTGAGCGGCCTGCTTTGTTTCGGCAGATCGAGCCGTTTTTGACGACATCTCGTCGGGTAGTTTTAGCGGGGGATTGGAATGCCGTCCTTGACCCCGATATAGATCGTATAGGGCCAAATTCGGGTACTAACAACCGGGACGTGAAACCATTTCGGGACTTTATCGACAGGTTTGATCTTGTCGATAAGTACCGGAATGAGCACCCTCGGGAGGTAGTTTGGACTTGGACAAATAGTGGCGGCTCGGATGCTGGGGCTATTTCTAGCTACCTCGACCGAGTCTTAGTTAAGAGAGTCGATGTAGGGCTCTTAGGGTGTCCAAGTTTTCATTATATAGTTTATACGGACCATAGGCTTGTCCGTGTTACGTGTAAACTTAGATAAGCCTAAGGTTAGGTTGGCTGGATACTGGAAATTGAACTGCTCACTATTTGGTGAGCAGGATTTCCGGGACCAGCTGCTACTAATGATACAAAGGAATTGACGGGGTGGTTGTTGGGAACGCCTGGTGGGACAATTTAAAATCGAAAATTAGAACGTTTGCTGCTGATTTTAGCCGTCGACTCAATCTAGATAGATTAGCGGCGTAAACGGCTTTAGAGCAAAAAGTAGATCGGGCAGTGAAATCCCGTGATAGTGAATAAATAGCCTTAGCTAAGGCAGAGTTGTCCACCTTGCTTATCAAGAAGGATCAAGCTCTGGTAGTTAGGGCTAGGTTAAAAAGAATGTCCTCTGAGGCGACGAATATGGCCGCTGACTTGCGCGCAGAGGAGTCTCGGAATGCATCTCGGCGACATATCGCGTGCGTCACATTGCCGGATAAGCGGACCGTGACTTCAAACGCGGGCATATGTGAGGCTTTTCGTGATTACTTTCAGGAACTTTTCACCAGGGAGCCCGGTCTGAGCCCTGCTCAGTTCGACGCCTATTTAGCCGACTTCCCCTGTCTTGAGGCAGCTGAAGCGGCTAGGTGCGAGGGTCCCATCACAGAGTTGGAAATCTGGGAAGCGTTGAAACAGGTTGGCCGGGATAAATCTCCGGGATTAGATGGTCTTCCCTACGAAGTTTACTTGAGGCAGTCGCCCGTTTTTGTTCCTTTGCTGGAACTGATTTTCAACAACTGGATGAAGCAGGGGTCTGTACCTCAGCGTTTCACCAGGGGTGTGATCAAGTTGCTACGCAAGGACAAGAACGGTGGGGATGGGATAGGTAATTTTTGCCCTTTAACTATGCTAAATACAGAGTTAAAGATTTTGGCAAAGACCTTAGCCAACCGTTTGCAGGCTGTCCTGTTTGTCTGATTGGCTCCGAACAGACGTGCTGTGAAGGGTAGTACTATTCAGGACAACCTTCATATGGTACGCTTGATCATCGAGAAAGTCGACAGTGAAGCCGCGCTGTTCAATTTATATCAGTCCAAGGCCTTCGATCGGGTTGACCATCCATTCTTGGAGGCTGTCCTTTCGGCGGCCGGTTTCGGTCCGTACTTTCGCACCCGGATCCGACTTCTGTATGCGACTCCCGGTGCGCTGGTGGAGGTGAATGGGGTACGATCGGAGCCTTTCATATTGTCTCGCTCCATTCGTCAAGGTTGTCCGCTTTTGCATTTGCTTTACGTTCTTGCGTTGGAACCTTTCCTTCGCAAGTTAAAGGCGAATCTGGTCCTGCGCGGAATTTCCCTGCCTGGGGCTACCACCTCGGCCAGGTATTCTGCCTATGCTGATGACGTTTCGGTTCTTGTGTCGAGCAGAGCCGAGATTGACGAAGTCAGCAAAGAGATCAGTGGTTATGAGATGGTGACAGGGGCCAAGATCAACCGCGATAAGTCTGTTGGCTTGCGGTTGGGTGCGTGGAAGGGAGTTTCTCTTCCCGGACCTTTCCTCTGGACGGATGGACCGATCAAGATACTCGGCGTCTGGTTCGGTCCTGATATCCAGTTGGAAATGAATTGGTCGGAGGTACGAGGGAAGGCCGAAATCGCAATTAATTTGTGGTCTCGGAGGAATCTTTCCTTGAAGGGGAGGGCGGAAGTATGTGTTTCACACATCTACCCGATTCTCCTTTACCGACTCTCTGTACTTCCACTTCCGTATACCACACTAATGTCATTAGTAAAGCTTTTGTTCTCTTTCTTGTGGAGAGGCAAAGCTGCTATGGTATCTCGGGAGATCTGTTGCCTTCATCCATCTGAAGGCGGTCTGGGTATGCCTAGCATTGAGATTCGTCAATATATGCTTCGCATCGGGTTCCTAGATCGAATGTGTCGCGAATCGGATGAGGAGGGCGCCTTCTGGAAGGAAGACGCCCGTAAAACTTTCCCATCCCTGAGAAGTGTGCACTCGATCGAGGAGGAGACCCATCGTTTGCCCCGAGCCGAATGCTCCTTCTATCGTGAGTGTCGTATTGCTCTGAAACGTCTCTTATGGGCGTCCGATGGCCTCTCCAACGTCCAGGGCATTATATCAAGTGTTAGTCGGCGGTGGGGGTGCGCGATGAGCTGATTGACGAGCTCGGTCTTACGAAGCAGGAGGCTCGCTCAATATGGCCTTGGGCGCCTGGGTTGAAATGCTTCAATAACGATGAGGCATCACTCACCTGGCTGATGATTCGTGGGGCCCTCTGGGTCGCCAAAAGACTTTGTTCAGCGGGCTTGGAGAAATCTCCAAACTGCCGTCGCTGTAGTGGGGAAGTCGAGACCATTGGTCACGCCTTCTTTCATTGCAGGGTGGTAGCGCCGTTGTGCAGGTTTGTTGAAGGTCTCATGGTCCGCATGCTGCAAGGAAAGTTCTTTGTCCTTGAAGCCAGTTCTGTTTGTAGCAATGTGGTGCCGCAGATGACGAAGGCTGAACAATATGTGTTCTTTTGCTTACTAGGGGTTATGAGAGTCGTGATTTGGACGACGCGTAAGAAGGAATTCTATGAGGGCGAGAAGTTCACTTCTTCCCAACTGATCTTGTTCTTTAAGCATCAGCTTAAAGTCAAGATTAGGACGGAAAAGCGGCGGCTCACCTCATCAGAATTTGGCAAAAGGTGGGTGACTCTTGCGCGATTGTGTCGAGTAAAAGGGGCTGACCTAGAGTGACATTTTGATGCCGGTTAGGCATCCGGATATTGTTTTCCTGGGTTGAACTTGGGCAACCCATCCCCCGAAATTAGGTTAGTGTAGGTTTTGTTTTTGAATCTTTAGTTTTTTTTTTTTTTTTTCCAGTAAAATTAGCTAGGGTGTGTTTGCTCATTGGCCCCTTTTTATTTCTGTCCCTATTTTTTTTTTTTTAGTTTAATTCCCCATCCCCTCCCTCGTTAGGTGGTCAGTGATGTCAGTTCTCTGGTGGATGCGGGGCGCTTTTTTTCGCGTTTTTTTTTTTTTTTTTGTGTGTGTTTTTTTTTCGTTTTCTGTTGTCGTGTTTGGATGAGTGCGTGTCTGTGTGAGTGTTAGGGATGAATGAATGTTTTTTTATTTTTTTTATAGGCCCGCATTGATTTCGTCCAGTGAACTGATGTTTCTGCCACATTTAAGTATTGTGGGGGGGGTTTACTACTAACAATAATTTTGTTTTAGTTTCTTGTAAATAGATTAATTCATATTGTATATATATCATTCATTGGGGATCCTTTTTAATTTGTTGTTTTATTCCCCCCCACATACGACGATTTGTACATATATATGGGGACTATTTTAGGATTTTCATTGAGACAATGAGGTATTATGGTGGATGTAGTAAAAAAAGGCTAGTAAAATGTGTTTTTTGTTTAGGAATATTGTTTGTATGCTTGGGTCAGTGCTTGTGGCTAGTTTAAAATTAAGACAAGACAGATGAAGACCGTCCTTTTCCCCCCCCTTTTTTTTAGGCCTTGTGCCACATTTTCTGTAATTTTACAGAAATAAATATTATTTTCATTGCAACAGCTCTGAAGAGCTTTTTTTCCCGGTGTGATTTCTACCTAAATTTAAGCGTGTTTTGAAATCGTAATATTAACCGTATCCTTATACGTAAATATTCGTTATTCATTGAACAAGCAACCGCTTTAACTGTCAGCCGAAATTTATAAAATATTTCTCTCACAACTATTCTCTGTGAAAATAAATGTCATAAGTCCATTAACTGTTATTGCTTTTTCCAATACTAATGGCAGCTTATGTTCTAAACCTTTGTGTGGATTAGCGTGGAAATTTAATATTATGTCATTTTCCCTTCGAGTTACATATGATATCTATTTTAATTGTTGTTGCTGTTGAAAATGCTCGAGTGATGTCATTTCAGTTATTTGGTCTTTTTTCCCGGTCTTCCGACTACATGAATTTAAGCGTGCCACTAGATTGGCATCTAGGTCCCACCCTTTTACTGTTGAAATAGTTAAATGTAACCGCCACTTCTACCCCAATAGTTTCTTTTCTTGCACTTCCCGACAGTGGAACCCTCTTACGCTTACTTCCTCCCCTTATAACCACAATCTTCAAAAATTTAAATGCAACATCAATCGCGATCTTCTGTTACCTTGAATCCTGTTCATCTTTTATCCTTTCCTCAATACCTCTATACCCAATCTTTTCTTTCACTTTCACTCTACGTACCCCCCCACCCGCGTACTAGTGGCATTCCCGCCTTGCTTTGGTGGAAATGATTAAAAATTGTTGTCCTTGAGTAATTTCTTGTGTTTTTTAATGTGGAGGTCGGGGGCTTATATTTTTCGTCTAATATTGTCTACGGTGATAAATAAGTTATTTTGATTATATCTTTCTTTGGTAATTTTTTTTATCTGGAAAGCATCTGCTCGTGAAATATTATATTTCTTACCAAGTTAGTTAAGTCTGTTTCGAAGTCTTCTAATTCCTAGAGTTGTGGGCGATATTTTGTTTTAAAACCGTATTTTTCTTTGGCTGTGGCATTTGTGTTAAATTTCTTTTTTAAAGAAAGAATGTACTTTCCATCTCATTTCTTTTGTGAGGCTTTCTATTTTTTCTATTAATTTAAATTTGTCGGTGGATAATATTTGGTTGGTAATGTTCGATAGAGAGTAATCAATTAACGATTTTAAAATTTTGAATGACCATATAAGGTTATAAATGTAGCGAAAGTGCTCTGTTGCTTACCATTAGCAAGATATGATAATATAGCAAACCTTAAAACTATATTTGTATTCTATTTTTGTATTATAGCTGTATTATTGGGGGTGTTATCTAAGACATAAATTTATGACCTTTCTCAACTTCGGTCTTAGGTTTTTCGTCCGTTTTAATATATAATCTTCAGAGATTGTTTTCACTTTCGCAAGATATCACTTGCAACCGGGAATAAATACGTCGAGTTATTTTCCACGATTTTTTTAGTGTGCTGTGAAGACAATTAAAAAAGTTCCCTTCTCATTATTACACCTATATTCCCCGCTGTCATTGTAGATGAAATCAGCAGAGCTTCTCCTTAGATTCTGCCAAAAGAAACGTATTCGATTTACTTATCTTTATTTATAGGATGAATGAAAATAGTGTTTCAATGAATATTTAAATATAATACCGGAAAGAAAAAAGAAAAGGGAAGTATTTTAGGCAGGCTTTTGATTTTACAGTTTACTTCACGAACAAATTTCAATTTGAATATAGATCGAAAAGTGAATAAGAATAGTAAATAACTAGTGAAACTTGGCTGGCATTTAAGTATTACTTCCAAAAAGGGATTCATATGCAAGGATCATGTTATCTTCATTTCTATCTAGCAGTATTGATTACAACAATAGATTCTGGATAGAAATAGGTAGAGAACAAACGTTTTAAGCACGGAAAGAATTTGATTTGGGTGTTTTTTTACGAATTATGTAAGTTCTATTATTTACATTATTCGGGCTATTGTCCTCATCTTTGTCGCCATATTTATTACAATGTTTCAGCCGTTGTACGCTCCGGCCTTTTTCACGTGGTTGGAATGTCGAACTGAACCCTTTATTTCGCTCACTGGAGTAGACTGTTTAGTTCCATGTGCCATGTTTAATGGATGTCCGTTATCCGTTATCTCGTGTTAATTCCCCTCTGAATGTTCTCCACTGCCTTAACCGGGTATTGAACCCACACCGTTTGGGCCCTGTCACTGGATCTAACCAACGCCTTTATCCACTGTGCCACGTGTCCTTGAGGACAGGACGCAAAGAGTGTGAGTTCAATACCCGGTTAAGGCAGTGGAGAAAATTCAGAGGGAGATCAACAGGAGATAACTGATAACTGACATCCATTAAACATGGCACGTGGAACTATAAAAACTCTAACTCAGTGAGCGAAATAAAGGGATCAGTTCGATATTCCAACCACCTGAAGAAGACCGGAGCGTACAATGGCCGAAACGTTGTAATAAATATGATGACAAAGATGAGGACAGTAGTCCGAATAATGTAAATAGTGTATATAATACCTCATCTCAGAAATATAGACAAGTAAGTTCTAGTCTGAATTTCGATAAAAAGTTATTTTTTTAATCATTTCAGTCCAAGCAAAGCGATAAAAGCCATTAAGATGCAAAGGGTTACTGAGAGTGAAAGAGACAGAACAATATGAAACCAGGTTGAATGAGACAGAATGATTGACGATGCATTTACTTTTTGATATTTGTAGTTTTCAGGAAAGCAGGAAGCCAGACGAGATTTCCACAAGCGAGAAGGGCGACAGAAGAAAATAGAATAGAACATACGGTTAAATCAAGCAGTCATGAGTCCTATTTACTAATCTAATATTAAGCGTAGATTCAAGTCGAGGTACCAAGGAGGACCCATATGAAATATTTATAAAAGATGCAAAATGAATCTACGTTAAGGCGTGGGAAAGTTACTGAAACCAAGACACCAGGTCAGGACCGATAAGATTGCAAACTCTTCGTTGGATTTGTCAAGAAATATATATATATATATATATATATATATATATATATATATATATATATATAGGGGAAGGGAAGTTTCTGAAACCGAAATTCCAGGTCAGGACCCACAAGATTGAAAATTTTTCGTTGGATTTGTCAAGAATATATGTGCTTTCTGTATGTAGGTATATATATATATATATATATATATATATATATATATATATATATATATATATGTGTGTGTGTGTGTGTGTGTGTGGATGGGGCAACTCGACGTGGTGTAATGGTTAGAAAGCTTGTCTTCCTAGATCAATTACGACTGATATATATATATATATATATATATATAAGACATTTTTTATATTTTATACATTCTTTTTTATAGATACAAATATTTAAGTAAATGCTCTGTTTATAATAAACGGTATTAAACAACATTTACCGGCCTGAATGTCCAAGAATTTTTCACAGAAAATTCGTACTCCGAGTTTCTGTGAAAATTTCTCGGACATTCAGGCCGGTAAATGTTGTTTAATACTGTTTATTGTAAACAGAGCATTTACTTAAATATTTGTATCTATAAAAAGAACGTATAAATATTAAAAAAAATGTCTAAAAATAATTGTCGGACTTTGTACATTTCATAATATATATATATATATATATATATATATATATATATATATATATGTGTGTGTGTGTGTGTGTGTGTGTGTGTGTGTGTTTGTGTGTGTGTGTGTGTGCCTGGTCGACATCGCCGCTCCACTCACAAAAGTATATTCTTCATTATTTCTACAGAAGGCGCGATAGCCTCATTCTCCTCCGCATTAGTAGCCATCCATCTGGATTGTCCGAAGAGGCGAGAGCAGATGTATGTTATAAAAATCCCTACAACTCATACTCGACTGTTTTTCGACAGTGAAACAAGTTGTTATTATTGTTTCTTGTCTGTTATTACTGGGGTTACCTGACCCTAGCGGAGAGGGTCGTAAACGAAGAACGTTTTCTTGTGCAACCACGCTGGTCTTTTGAGTCAAATTCATTTTTGACATTTTAAATTGTTCATTTTAGGGTATAATTCAAACGTCTCTCTTTTTTTTTAATTCAATTGCTTTCAATTCTTGAAGTAATCAAGTATCTGAAAAAAAATCTTACAGTTAAATTGAAATTTAAAAAAAAACAGATTTATGGAACGATTTACGTATTCATTTTTGCTATTTTATTTTTTTTTAAAGGAAAACTAACAATTAACTTCCATTATCGTTGCAATAAGTACAAAAGTTGTAAAAATTACTTGTATGTCTTTTGATTCTTAAAACGCAGGTGTTTGAGATGTTGAAATTGCAGAACTTTTAAATTTCCAACTTAAAACATTTTATCAACTGAAGCATATATTTCAAACACAAATATCTCCGCATTTATACAAAGAAGAAAGACAATTCTCTAAATTATATTCTCTAAATATTCTTATTTTCAATTGTATAAATTGATAAAAATTAAAATAACTGTTATAATGAAAATGGATGGTAAATCCGCAAAAGTCTCCACCTAATAAATGTTTCGATCTGATAGAGTAAAATATAGCTACATTTTTGTGAGCTAAAATTCTTCAATGTATTTGTGCTTCAAGTGAAAATTGCATATTTTAATTATGATTGTGCAATAAAAAAATGCTTTCTAAATACATAAAGTTTTATTTCACCAGTCATAAATTTAATGAATTTACAAAATTAAGAAAAATGCGTCTTTATATGTCTATTACATACACATGGGATTTTAGTAACTCCTACAGAAAGGAAAGCGAGAAGAAAGGACTAACCATCAATTGAAAGAAGACAGAATGTATGGTTGTCAGAAAGAGGACCAGACCAAGATGAGAAATACGAATTGGAGTAAGCACACTAAATATATTTTACAATTTAAATGTCTAGAAAAATATTTTAACAGAAGGACGGAAAATGCTAGACAGAAATCCAAAGGCACATTGAAATAACGAAATATATCTTTCAAAAGCTAAACAAAATATTAAGACAAGAAAATGTCCTTAGAAACGAAGAAAAGAGTGCTGAACTATTATGTAATATCGGTCCTCCTATATGGCAGTGAATGATGGACAGTCACGGATGAAGAAGAGACTTGGAACAACAGAAATGTGATTCTAGAGAAGGATGCTAAGGATGCTAAGAATACTATGGACCAAACATGTGAGAAACGAGGAAGTTTTAGAGAAAATGGAAACTAAAAGAAAACTTATATCTCGAATCAGAAAGAAAGAGTTGAAAATCATCGGACAGAGGTTAGAGGGTTTGAATAATGTGTCACTGACAGGACATATTAAAGGTAAGAAGGGCAGACGAAAGCAACGAATAACCTTCCTAACTAGCTTGTGTTAGTGGTTTGCAAAACATGGATTTTTCCCACAGTGAACATCTCCTGATCTAATGTCAAAAAAGTTCAATAAATATAATTAATGTTTTTTAAATTAAAAAAATTATTATTTTTTCTTCCTTTGATTTCTGTTGAATATACTGTTATGAATAATCAAGAGTGGTTTCCCCTTGCTTTGTTACTCTCCTCTTTGAGAGAGCTATTTTTGTTTACTGTATTCGCAGGAGACTGCGTACTTTTGTCATTACATAAACATTTTCTTCCGGGCTTCAACCAGCCACATACAGTCAGAAATGGCTTCATGACATTTTCAACTGTTCATTCTATTATTGTAAAAAAAAAAAAAAATAGACATTGTACATAGATAAAGCTCTTTGTAACGTGTAAGCTCTGCTTATTATTATTGTTGTTGTTGTTATTATTATTAATGATAATATTATTATTTATGTCTTTTGGTCTTTATTCAGAATTTCATAAAAAATTAGCCTCTGCCGAGATGGCCTCTAGACGGAGCTTTTAATACACCGAAAACATTTTTGGTGAAAGAGTATGATTTTCCGTTAATGGCACAACCCTCAAAGTGCACTCACGCAGACGCGAGCACTGAACCGGATTTTGTTCATCTTTCAGAAACGTGCAAACAGGAAACGTATCTACGTTTTTTTTATTACCCGAGTTCAAACCATACCCGTGTTTACGTCTTTGAATCTATGTGATCTCTATTTATTTTTTTTTTACTCTTGCGCAAACCGGATTTGTGCTTACCGTTATAATTTGTATCTAACTTTTTGCGTCTAGTATAAAACGAATCTACGTATACCCTTTTCAGATTCGCTTTATAAAAAAAAAGCAGATACTGATCGGTATCTAACCTTTTTTATATCTCAAGCGCAAACCGGAACTGTGTCTGTAGTTTCGTCTCTAGTACGAACCGAAAGTGTTTAAATTATTTTAACCCCGATACAAAACCGATCTGTAGGTTTGCTTCTAGTGTAAACTTGATTTGAACTTTTACACCCTACTTCAATCCGGATGTGTATCTACGTTTATGATCATAGTGCGAATCGGTTTGTGGATACGTTTGGACACTAGGGAAAACTCTTTATCTTCTGTTTGAACCTAGTCGAAAACGTACCTTTACCAAACACTTTAACCCTAGTGTTAACTTTTGGATGCAGAGCGTGCCGGTCCTATTATCACCCATCCATTAATTACTATTTCTCTACTATAAAACTTATATTTGATATAGAATCCCCCAACAAAAAATATGTTGTTCAATTAATCAGCATAACTTAACCTAATCCCAGTCGAGATTTAAATTAGCATCATTTATCTTTAGGAGCCTGTCTTACAGTGACATCACTATTACATAATTGGCCACTAGGTGGCGCTAGATTATGTCATATATTCTTTGCTAATAGGATTGCTTTTACACCTAGGGTTTCCAGTGTTTCTGCATCCTCGCTCAGTTTCACATGAAAAAAACCACCCACCAGTATAGTAAAAAGTATACCAAAATTGTTTTAAAGGTTTGTTAGTTTTTAATAAACCATGATGCACAAAAAATTAATACCAAAGGGAGGTAACAACTAATGCTGACGTATGTGGCTGCTGCTGCTGCTGTTACTACTACCTTATGAAACAATAAACGAAAGCAAACTTGACAATTGAAAACTACATATATAATTTTATGGCCAGTGTTAGTTTTAAGGCCAGGGTCCGCGTTGAAACTGATGAAAAAAAAAATTAAAGTTTTTGTTCATAATTATGAAATTGAAAAAAAAAATATATACACGTCTCCATGTGCCGTGCATGGGCGATAATGACTCTCCACTATTTCCTGTCCCTTGTAGCTCTTAATAAATTTTGTCTTTTGTTGGCGATCATGACTCTCCACTATTTCCTGTCCATTGTAGCTCAATAAATTTTGTCTTTTTGTTATTTCTTCCAAATCCTGTCCTGTGAGGATCAGATGCCCCGAACCTTCTCTTCTCATTATGCCTCCTAGAAATTTCAGTTGTCTCTTCCCGGTGTTAAGCATACGTTTCCTTTTTAATTCTATTTTCTTTATAATTTCGGTTTTGCTCACATATTCAGTGAATGGTATTCCCAGTATCCTTCTGTAGAACCACATTTCTGGTGCTTCCAGTCTCTTCTACAACTTTGGTGATATTGTCTATCATTCCCTGCCATATAGGAGGACAGATATCACATAACAGTACTCTTTACTTTGTTTCTCACAAAGTTTTCCTGTTTCTTAATACTCGGCTTAGCTTTTGGAATACATCTTTGGCTATTCCATTGTACCTTCGAGTTTCAGTGTCACCCTTTCCGTCCTCTGTTAAAATATTTGCTAGATATCTATTTTTTTTCACTTGTTTGATTTTGGTATTTGTAATTTGCATTTTGGTCTCATCATTTTGCTCACACCCATGCATTCTGTCTTCTTGAAGTTGATATTTAATCCTTTCTTCTTACTTTGCTTCATTACCTTCTGTAGGAATTTTTGTATTTTTCTTTCCGTGTTTGTCATCAACATTGTAACATCTGTATCCGTTATGTTGTTAAGATTATTAGCAACTAATGAAAATTCGGCGACTATGTTTGGTTCTTTTTTATCTCCCTTACATGATTTATATCCGAAAAAATGTTATTTCGTCTGAACAACTATTTGAATGTGAATGAAACTTCTGAAAACTATAGAAAATACTAAAATATTCTTTGTTGAAGGATATTTTTATATCTTATCTAGGAATGTAACCCAGTTCTTTCCAGTTAGCCTAGCCTTCTGTTTTTTATACAGTCTTTTTGTACATCTCATTTGCATATTTATTTCGAGTAGCATATACTGAAATATCTTTATGATATTAAAAGTCCTATGTCGCCCTCGAAAATATCCAATCGCTAACTATTTTTGCTTATCGCCTACCCCAACACTTAAAATCGCCCACCGGTGAGCGATATTGTCCATGTTCAATAAGACGTTTTTATACCTTCCTAATTGTATTTAATTGTTAGGGAAGTATTGTATGAAAGTGTATATGCTTTTTCAAATATATTATTATTATTACTATTATCTGTCTATATCTTTGAGATGATGTATTATGATTACTTGCATTATTTACATTATTCGGAATGTTATCCTCATCTTCATTGCCATATTCATAACGTTTCGACCGTTGTACGCTCCGGCCTTCTTCAAGTGATTGGAATTTTCCTTTAACTCAACTCTCCAAGATTTTTGGTTCAGTACTGTTCTAGCCTGGTATTGAACTCACAACTCACTGGGTCTAGTCACTGGATCTAACTGAGACATCCGGAAGAGGCATGGCATGTGGAACTAGAACAATGTACCCCAGGGGACGATATCGCTCATGTTCAAAAATACATTTTTACACCATCCTAATTTTGTTTAATCGCTAGAGAAGTATTGTATGACAGTGTATATTGTTTTTCAAATGTATTATTATTATTATTATTATTATTATTATTTCTTTTAATTTCTGATGTGTACACATTTCTTTTTGGGTCCAGCCCAGAGATCTAAGGTAAGAAATGGCATCATGAGATTTTATACTAACTGTGACGTCGTCCCCTGGTCGCAGCGACAACTGTGACGTTCTATTCTGGTCTCCCACGGCACCAACTGTGACGTCCCTAAACAGCACCAATTGTGACGTCCTCGCCGCGGCGCCAGCTGTTCGCTCCTCGCTGCTCCGTTCGGGTATCGCTGCTCCAAACGTGACGTCCGCCTGTCGCGTCAGTCGTGTTGTCTCGTCTTGTGACGACCAACTGGCTTGGTATCAGTCGCGGCACCCAAATGTGACGTTCTAACCTTTTGGTGATTCGGGTGGGAATCTGGTTAGATTTGATATCAGCCTCGTCGTTCCCAACTCGCTTCCAACGCCTGGTTACCAAGGTAACTGCATTGATCTCCAGTCTGCCTACCCACGTTGTGAATTGATCTTAGGCAGACGAGATCAAACAGTGGTTGGGGCCGTAATGCAAACCGAGTTCAACGGGGTGATACCACACAAATATGCATAAAAAGAAAGAAAATGAAAACTCAAAAGTTCAAAGTATCAAAGAAAAAGTAACAAACTTTATGTCTAGTTGTTCGATACATAGGACTGCATCTATCTCCCCCTGTTCCGTTCTATGGATTGTGACACGTCGTTTTCCGTTAGGCAAGTTTTAACGCTTCAAGTTGTTTGCTCTCTAAGAAATTGGTGTTTCGGTGTGTCTTTGGACGAAAGTCGAAAAAAAAACTTATTGTGGTGGTCTGGATCTAAGTCGCTCTTCAAAATAATTGTTCTTGGGTTGAAGAGGAGTCCGGAATTTGCGTGAATCTTGGTCAACTATCTGCGAGGCGGCTTCAACTGGAGACTCAACTCAAACTTTTCTGGGACTGAACTCACTGGAACTGATTACTGCTCGTTGTGGCTTCGCTTATCAGGTATTTTATCGCTAATTATCCGAATGGGTGGTCTTCTTAACACGGCCAACGTCGCCCCGAAAATACATTTCTAAATTTCCATTCATTTCCCTTTGGTACATATTTCTGATAACATAATTTTATTATCGCAGGCCAAGGATGTTCCGTCGAAGGAAATCGGTCAGCGGACACTCGTGGGTGGCTTTTAATTTTTCATATCTGTCCAAAGTCCTTTTTTAGTTGCCTGTTTTTCGTCACTTATCGAAATAACATTTTCATTTGAATTTTTCTTTGGCCACTCGGTCTGTAGTTGATAATAAGATGCCTTCCCGTACCAATAGTTTGTTTTCATATCCTTATATAACACAGCCGTCGCCAAAACATATCTGATTCTTTCTTTCTTTCCCTTTCTTTTTACTCAGAATTTCCCTGTCATTGTAATGACACCCTTTCGCCATTTGTTACTTATCAAAATATCCCTTATCCATTGTCTCTTAGCCGTGTGTGTGTTCTGCTTATCATCCACGATTCGGTCCTTAGCCTCTCCTTTTCTTCTTTTCCTTCTTTTCTTTTTCTGCCTCGTTAAATGGTGCCACATGACCAATTAAAAAAAAAAGAAAAAAAAAGAAAAAACTAAACACACACACATATATTTCACATATAAAGCTCTTCGTAAGGTGTGACGCTACATGTGAAAACAGTTTTTTGTATTTCTTTAAGGTGTGGGCTTCCAAGAATTCTTTCAATGAATCTACTGGAATCTTTTCCAACCAATCCGAGGGTTCCAACTACAACTGGAATTGTTAATGTTCTCAGGCGTCACATTTTTCAGATTTAGATTTCAAGGTCCTTGTATTATTATTATTATTTTTATTTTCTTTCCGGAGTCCCGCACAGGGACCTAAGGTTAGAAATGGCACCATGACACTTTCCACTGACAAAAAAAAAAAAAAAAATTATTATTATTATTATTATGTCCTTTGATTTCTGTTGTATATTCATTTCTTTCCGCTTCCCGCTCACAGATCTAAGGTCAGAAATGGCATCATGGAATTTTCCACTGAGCAATTAAAAAAAAAAGAATAACACACACATTTTACATAGATGAAGCACTTGGTAAGGTGTGGGCTGTATTCGTGTCTTTAAGGTATGGGCTTCCAGTAATCCCTTCAATGAGTTTAATGGAGTCTTTTCAAACCAATGGGAGGACTCCAACTACAACAGAAATTGTTGATTTTCCCATTATTATTATTATTATTATTAATGTTTGGATGGTTTTTCTAATATTTTTTTAACGCAACTCATTATTCAAAATACGCACCTGCTAATAATTGCCGTATTTATGATCAAATTCTAAACATTTTAAAATTAATAAACTTTATGTTCTCTCTTATTTTTTCATATCCAAAGTATAAACGATAAGTATTACTTGATAATTCTCCCATTGAGACTAAATTATGATAATTTACCCGCATATTTCATATCAGTGAGACAGAGAAAGGAAACTAACAATCTGAACGTTATTCTATTCTGAAAGTTGTTGTCAGAAACAAATCAGCAACTGAGTCTCCACTTTGGCAGGCCATTTGTAATGACTATTTATACTTATCCTAATCACAGGGTTCTTGTTTGTCGTGTAAACAGGGAGTCTTGAGGCTCTGAAGTCCGTACAACAAATAATACGGAAATGTTTACCCGACTCAGACAGTTCAAAGGCGAGGTTACTCTGTGATCCAAATACTTTCAACGGAAACCACTTGGGTGAAATATTTGCAGATCGAGCAAATATAAATAAGAAAGATATGATTAAAATACTTTAAATTATTAATAGTTTGACGATTATACTTTCACACTTCATATCTATCTATCTATCTATCTATCTATCTATCTATCTATCTATCTATCTATCTGTCTCAGTATATCAACATAAATCTCAATTTGACTGCATCTATCTATCTATCTATCTATCTATCTATCTATCTATCTATCTATCTATCTATCTCGATTTAGTTACTGCAGTTAAATTATCAATTTATTCTAACTGAAATGTGTTGACATTATATAGAAAGGTTTCCATTTCAGGCTGAGATAGTTGGATTTTTCTCAAGTTTCTTTGGTCAATATTTGTACAGTCGTAAAACCTAAACATTCTAAATCTTTAAGTTATAAATACTGACCTTTAAATGAGGCATTCCTGGAAAATGTAACGCGCGTAAGATATATATAGTCAACAAAAGTGACATGTGAAAACAGTGAGCAACTTACATGATCAATTAAATAAGTGACAGGTGTAACAACGAGTCAAGTAATGTTGGTAAAGTGTCAATATTCTTACTAGGAGTTAAAGCAGGGAGTTGTGGAGAGTCATGACCAGGCAGATGAAGTTGGCATAGAAAAGGAGATGAAAACATCTCAATTTAGATGATAAGCAATATTTTTGTGTAATTGTAAAAGCTATAATATTTCAAAGGACTATCTATTTCACCGATCCTTTATCTTTTCTAGATTTGTTCTTACCTAAGTCTGCCCATATTTATCTGATTCGCAGTTTGAGCCAGCCTTTCATTTTGGCCAGCTAATGTCTATCTATCTATCTATCTATCTATCTATCTATCTGATAATTTATTTTGAATCCCCGTTAACAAGGGTATTTTTGTATCGTGATGGAGAATGTAAAAGTTTGTGAGTAACTTACGGTACTGTTTTTTTTTATTATTTGAAATGTTCGTTTGAATCTAGAAAAAATAGATAACATGACTTCACCTTTTATGTCGGTTGGGGCCTCCTAACTTAAAGGACAGTCATATTTCTATTTTTCAAATTAACCCGGAGACTATTAGTGCATTCCTAAAATCTTGGATTCTGACTTTTTAGAATAAATTTTCCAAACATATTCTTTCATGACTCTCCATAAATGTCATTTCTTTATTATCTGTGAAACGTCGAGAGAAATACCGTTGTGTGTATTCCTATTGCATACTGAATATTTCTTCTTCTATAGCAGTTTCCATTCAATATTAAGGGGTTCAATGTACCTTGCTGTCTAAATCCTAGTTGTATCGGGTATTGATGGATTCAGCCTTTCCCTAGAGGATTAGTGCAAACGTAAATACAACAGACTAAGTGGTGAGAAAATGAACTGTATAGTCTGTATAAAGGGGACAGAGGATGCTATCATGCAAGGCTTTTATATTTCTTCTTTATTTTTTTATGTGCATTTTCCTTTTAGCACGCGTACGATCATGGCTCTCCACGACTTCCTATCTTTTGGGGTTCTAAGCAATGTTTATCTCGTTTCAGAATCTGCTTTGCCATTCATTTGCACTAGCACTTTAAACAATGTTGCCATCTGGCATTTTTGACAAAACTATGTCTTGTGAGTGTCAAATTCACCAAGCTCTCTTTCCTCATTATGGGTGTCATAAATTTCAACTGTCTTGATGATTCAAAGTAGAATGTCTTTTTTACTCCTATTTTCGCATGATTCAAATGTTTCGTATATGGTTTTCATAGGATGCTTTGTAGAAGCACATGTCTGTTGCTTCAAGTGTACTCATCGCTGAGGATAATGTCTAGCATTCACAGTCAAATAGGAGGATTATTATTACATAACAGTTCCCCAATGTTTGCATCTAATGAAATTTTCCTATCTCTTAATACTTTCTTTAGCTTTTGGAAGGCTTTTTTCTTTATCTTTTCTAATGCGCCTCTGAGATTTTGTGTCACATTTTCCGTCGGCTGTCATGGGGCCTGCCGGATAGTTAAATTTCTCTAGCTTTCATAAGATTTCAGTGAATATTATTAGCTCATTTTCTATATGTTGATATCACTTTATTAAACAGAAAATCGTTTCTAATCAGTTTTTAATCGACGCACCTCGCGTTTCCTTAAATCAACTTATTTCCATTTTTCAGAAATACCTGTTGGGAAATTCTGTTAGCAAATTAAAAAAAAAAAAAAAAAAATCATGAAAGGTAAATGACAAAGACATTTCCAGTTGATTACTTCCAGAAGAGGCCGAGCAAAGGTAACACACATACCTGTCATTCTTTTTGTTGTATTAAATCATGTACTATGTCACCAAAGACACATTTTAGAATGGTTACTAACTAATTGCATCATTGGAGAATATGGCATCTTCCAGTTTTCTTACTGGCTATTCAGATATGCAAATTTGATTTATTCACGGTAATTTCATTTACGTATAGAGATGATATTGGGAATTTTAATAAGCGAAGTAAGTGAGGATAATAGCCTGAATGCTAGTAAAATTGGATGTTTTCCGAAGCAGTCAGTAATATTAGAAAGATATTTTGTTCTACTGAAATATTATTTAATATTTATGCTCCTCTGGCTCAATGCGTTACACATTAAATTACAAGCAATTCAGATTGAATTAAAAATAACTTATTTTTGATGTCTTTTTATGCGAGATGCGTGTGAATGGGTATATGTATCAGTGCCTGGGTGGGTGTGGTTGCGCGCATGTGCATTTCAACACGTTCACGTATGATGCATATTTTATGATATTCAAATAAACCCAGCTAAATTCTATGCAAATTTCTACTGTAAAATTGGAATCGTGACGTTTGTTTAAAAATAAGTGAGTTGTACGAATGTTAATGATTATTCTTCTGTTATAATATGGAGAAAATTATTTTCCCAACTTTACAATGAAGAAAAATGAATCCTGGAAGTAAGTAGAGGTTATTAATGCGTCTTTCTACCTTGTATTGAAAAAAAAAACATGATAATTCTTTATCTATGAACCATTGCTTTATTTGTAGCATCAGCGTAGAGAAAGACCTGCAACATCAAATGGACGCGTTCCACAAATTTGTTGAATTCAAGAAAGAATTTGATCGTGTATGGGATGACGGTCTTTCGCAAATCCTTAGGGAATTATCTATCTATGTGTGTGCCTGTGTGCTTATGCGTATGTGTACATGTGTTATTTTAATAGATATATATATATATATATATATATATATATATATATATATATATATATATATATATATAATCCATTATACATTAAGAAAAATTACAACATCCCAACCAAATTATTCAAACAAATACCCATGTCTATGAATAAATTAATTTCCACAAATTTTAGCAGCCTAAAAATATTCAATGAAAACAAAAAATACATATGAAGCAGCCCTAAGAAACAGGAGATATTCAAACAAACCAGAGTACAAAAACGAAAACAATTAAAAAAAACAACAGAAAATGAAACATAATATTGTTCGCCACCACACGCCGACCTATATCTCCCAGGGACAATATTCACCTAGGGAAACTATACTTAAAAATAATTGACAAACACTTCCTTAAAAAACAGCAAATTATAAAAATTTATGAATAAAAATGCAATCAAAATTAGATACAGCTGCATGGATAACATGGAGAAAATAATAACTAAGTGCAATAAAAAAAAGAAACTCAACAAAACCAATAACAATTACAAAAACAATGAAATAACACCCAGAAAAATAACACTGCCAAATGTAACTGTAGAAAAAAAGAAAAGTGTCCACTTAACAATAAATGTTTAAAAAGTAACATACTATACAAAGCTATCGTAAGAAATAACTTTAAGACAGACGAAAAAATATAGATAGGGACCACTGAAAAAACATTAAAAGAAAATATTATAACCACAAAATGTCCTTCCAAAGAATAAACACTACAAACAATACAACTGTATTAATATATAATATCGCTATCAAAATCAAATGAGAACTTATAAAAAGAGTAGCTCCGTTCAGTATTAACGGGAAAAAATTATTCTCAGAGGATAATTAGCAATAATTAATTTTAAAAACCAAATTATGCACTTAAGCATAAAAGTGAAATAATTTGTAAATGATAGTAATGATTTGAAGAAGTTTTTATAATAATCTCTTATAATAAAAATATAATATATATATAGGTGTGTGTGTGTGTGTATGTATGTGTGTGCTATCTTATAGAATTCCCTTAGAAAATCATTTAATTTGTTCATAAAATAGTAAAATGTAGAGCCGAAAACTCTTCGGCGCAAAGAGCAGATTTGGTTGGAAAAACTTGTGCCGATAATTTTTCACCATGCCTTCGGATATACAATTAAAAAAAGGAGATTATTTCAACAGTTCACGTTTTAAATATTTCGCATGAGAAAATTGTGTCCAGAGTTATTTCATTTATCTTTGGTATTTGTGCACTCGTATCTATTTAGTAAGTAAAGAGAAAAACATACTTTGTACATTTCTATGAAAATGGGATATCAAAGTGGATTGAAGTCGTCCAACTCATAAAAAAATATCCATTGATTTGTTTCGTTTGGGCAGGCAAAAATACCAACGCAAAAACTGATCTCATCTGACATTTTCCCTTTGTTCTGCCATTTATGAATTTGCCAAGAATATTATTACTTCTCTTGATGTGAGAATATTTATATTGTTTGATTGAAATGCCGAACTCAGTGTTACAACTTTTTGTCTGAATTGTGCTGACCCTAAGTTTGTTGGTGATCGATCAAATGTTTCTGAGCCGTGCACTGAGGTTGGAGATATTTTAGTCTGACTTGGGACGATCATGTGAAACCATCCGTACAGGGGACAATAAGCTCAGGCAGATTTTGTCAGTAAATCGTCCAATCTTTTCATGTTATATCGGAATGAGTGACTCGATTCTGTGAAGTAAATTTAATAGAATTTATTTCAGTTACACACACACACACACACACACACACACACACACACACACATATATATATATATATATATATATATATATACATATGCCGATACAGTTGCTAAAATCTAGGTATTTTATTTGCATATATATATATATATATATATATATATATATATAACAGTTCAAAAGTTTTAAGCCACCCCTCCCAGTGTTAGCATGTAATGACAGAAGAGTGAAAAAACCAAAACCAAAAAAATAAAAAGGAAACAGAACATTTAGAGTCATTGAAAAAAGAATGGAATCCGTTATATCCACTTATAATTTGAGTAATGAATGCCAAATATTTGTGCTGCAGTAATCAAGGCTACAGGAAAGCGTTTTGAGAGAGCAAAACTTAATCATAAAATGCTTTTATTTTCTTTTTTGTCATAATAAAACTTTCTAACAAAGATTCTCTCACTTTTTATAGACATGCATAATTATCTTCTCTTATTTAAAGTACAAAACAACTACATTTTGGGCCAATTTAAAAAAAAAATACCAGAGATGACCTCAAACTTTGAACTGTAGCTTGTGCATATATATATATATATATATATATATATATATATTTATATATATATATATATATATATAAATATATGCGTGTGTGTGTGTAAACATTTATTATAGGATGCTATATAGCAAGTGTTACAATGGGTCTTCTGAGCTAACAGGGAATCGATGGATAAGCGTGAAAAATCCAAGAGAAGTCGTGTGAACAACAACAATAAAGTCTGTTTCAGGTTTTCACAAATCTTACCTAGCCCGACAAAATTGTAAATAGAGAACTTGTGCGGAAATTCTAAATAGCCTAGTCTCTCCTGCCATTTTTGTAGATATCATTCTGTCGTTTTAGAGAGACGTAGATATATCTGTTAACTTTGATGGTTTACTTTCATAAAAAAAATCATGGTCCGAAGATGACTTTGTAGCACATATATAGTTCCCCATTATTTTGTTCTCCATCCTTTTAAGGACTGTGATAAGTTTCTCTCTTTTTATATATATATATATATATATATATATATATATATATATATATATATATATATATATATATATATATATATTTAGGTTTTAGATTTCGTTGAATAATTTAGACATATTCCGTCTACTTATTTTCGATAGGATCCTTTCATATGCACCGATTTTGGTGTTATTATTGAAGGATGAGAAAATCGCCCTGTGGATCATGAAAGTGTAATAAACAATACACTGATGATGACATTGTTCTATGTCGAAAGTACTCGGAAATAAGCGAAATATGTATCGACACGGCGATTTTATCTCATCCTTCAATAATGACACCAAAAAACTTATGCGTGCATATGAACGGATCCTATCGAAAATATGTTAAATTAAGATTTCAACATCTCTGAATGAAAACATGCTGCCGAAATATATATATATATATATATATATATATATATATATATATATATTAGGCAAGCGATTTTTTTTAATGCATGTTTCATTAAATAATATAGACAAGTTTTGTCTATTTTAAGTAAGTTCCTTTCATATTGTCTGATAAGCTTAATAACATTATCATTGATAGAGGAAAGGAAATCACCAATTACTTTTCAATATGTCAACCAATACACGGAAAAGTAATAATGATAGTCTGCTTTTGTTGCATGAAAAATTTATATATATATTAAAATATATATATATATATATATATATATATAAAAATATATAGAAAATAGGAAGGAACTGGTTAGGTAAATAATCCAAAGTCCCTTCGTATTTTAGTTATTATTTTTTAAAATAGTACTCGATACAAAAATTGGAATCATATTTTAAATAAATAATTATATATATATATATATATATATATATATATATATATATATATATATATACTAGCAGTAGAGCCCGGCGTTGCCCGGGGATATAACAGTAAGAGATAGATCAAGTATCCACCATCATAAAGACTGAAAAATAAAATTGACAAAGATTATTGTTTAAGGTTGACGGACACACATGTCTTAATTAGTTTTTTTTTTTTTTTTTTTTTACGAATTGGTCAAACTCAAACAAAAACATTGTTTTCAATCGTTATGAGTCTACTGATTGAATAGAATTTTATTATAAATAATTGTCTTGTAAATGGAATTTTTAAAGCATTCTGAATGTAAAAATAAAGGAAAAAGTGTGCAAGACAATAAGAAACACTACATGCCAAAAAAAAGTGAAGTTTTGTTGAAATCGGTTGAAAAATGTAAGTAGACTTTCTGTAATCTTTTAGTTTTACAATTTATGATTTTTACTTATTGAATACAGTAATAACAATTGCATATTTTGCTTGTGGTGATTCATAATTAGAATTCTGATTTGAATATATTTTTCACTCGTTGTTTCTAATACAAAAATATTAATTTTATTTGGGTTTATTAATTATGATCTAACAAATCTTATTCATTTAGTAGCCTTTCTGTAATAATAATCTTTTACAATTTATGATTTTTACTTATTGAATGCAGTAAAAAAATTGGACACCATGTGTATTTAAAGTAGTTTCCCGTTCCGGTTATTATTTTTAGTTAGGACTTGTGTATGTTTAGATTTCATTATCTTTCCCTAAAGATAAAGAATTTATCCGATGTTTGTATTCGTACAATCAGTAGAGATCGTTAGATTATTGTTTAAGGTTGACGGAAACGCATGTCTTAATTATTTTTTTTTTATTTTTATTTTTTACGAATTGGTCAAACTCAAACTCAAACAAAAACATTGTTTTCAATCGTTATGAGTCTACTGATTGAATAGAATTTTATTATAAATAATTGTCTTGTAAATGGAATTTTTAAAGCATTCTGAATGTTAAAAATAAAGAAAAAAAAGTGTGCAAGAGAATAAAAACACTACCTGCCAAAAAAAAAAAACTGAAGTTTTGTTTTATCGGCTGAAAAATATAGGAAATCCGCTCCATATTTAAAGTAACCCACACACAAAAACAAACCGATGTGAGTTGTTCCCCTTCCATTTTCACGATGTATCTTAATCGTGTTTTCAAATTGATTTTGTGCAAAAACAATTATATTTTTCCCATTTTTGGCGCTGTTGCCACCACAAGGAAATTTTATGTAGTCCTGTGAAGTTTTGTTGAAATCGGTTGAAAAATGTAGGAAATCCGATCCAATATATAAACGTTACACACACACACACACACACACACACACACACACACACACACACACACACACACACACACACACACACAATCTGCGTTTTATAATAAGTAAGATTATAAATTAGCTGATTTAAAATATGGTTCCTTCGCTACACATATATAATATTTATGCTCTGTAAATTTACATTGAGCACTGTTTTGTAAAAATATCAATAAGAACACCGGATTATATATCTTACTGTTCTTTCTTTTTATTATAATATATATATATATATATATATATATATATATATATATATATATATATATATATATCCTATACTATTTATCTAACTGGTAAATTATTCAACATCGGGCGTTTCTCTCTTAAATCCAAGCTCTTGTCCGATATCTTCTATATGGCGATGACTGCTGCGACAGTTGGAAATGTAGGCACTGATGAATAATTGTTCCTGTAAAGCTTTTGTCCTTACTATCTGTCTGAAGAAGACGGTGGTCATGTTACAACTTGCTCCGTGTTCACATTACATCGAACCATCGACATTTGTGAATGTAGTAGATAAATTCACATCCCTTGAGAACACGACAGAGAGATATTAAACTTTTGACGAAGAACAACAGAGGCTTTTGAAATTCTAAAAGTTCGAGTTTCGTCTCAGAAAGGAATTAAGAAGAACACAAAATGAATAGAATATGCCTGTGTGCTGGCGTGTCTTCTATACTCTTATGAGATATGTTTAGTGTATTAAAGACATTTAGCAGGAGAGATTCCATCAACGTTGTTTAAGATCGATTCTTGATCTACGCTGGGTTTCTCACAAGCCAAGGATTATGGTTCTCGAAGATCCTGAGTGGGAAACTGCTGATTGTGATCGAAATAAATAGAGGCGTACATTTCAAGAACATGAAATGAGTTAATCAAACGTCAAATTTATTGATCCAGCAATCTATTTAATTACTTTAATGAATGTGACAGAGTATATCTCTCTAATGCAGGCTTCGTTAGCCACAAAAATAATGTCGGATCTTTTAACAGAGAATCAATACTACACTGAGAATAACTTAAAATGCGGAGTGTTTCAGAAAAAAATACAGAAAATACCCCGACAAAGCTACACAGTCTTTCCAAAACCGACTAGTCACTGAACAGAAGAATTTAGATTACCATGACTGCAATAAGCATTACAAGACAATTACTGGCTTCAAGAATTTTGTAACCTAGTGAAGGTTAATGAATAGAATAATCAAAAGAAGGTTGGTAATGAACATTAATATTTAGGACAAGAACAATATATATAAATTCGCCAGAGGCGTATAGAAGTAGTCAACTGCTAGAAGTGAGTCAAGTGAAGTCCACAATGAATCTCCAACTACAGGATATCTACCAACCGCCTCACGAAATCAATGTAATGTACCGAGCCCGCAAGCTTGGTCAAAAACTCCCCGTACACCCCGTATAAAACGGGGTCTGGTAGTTGTTTTCCGAGACTAGACTCTGTCCTTTGACAATGCCTCGAGTGAGAATCGTCTCTACCCGAAAGCAGAGGGTTTGACCAGCATGGGTGAAGACGAATCTCCAATTGCAGGATATCTACCAACCGCCCCATGCGGTCATATGTTGCATAAGGCCGAATTTAATGTGGAGTATCCGATCCTGTAGGCTCGGCCAAAAATTCCCCGTATAAAACGGGTTCAAGTAGCTGTTTCTCGAGACGAGACTCTGCCCTTCGACATAGCCTCGTCTGGGTATCGACTCTGCACGGAGGCAGAGAGTTTTACCAGCACCAATTAAAGACCAGGTACAGTATTCACTACTGTATTTATGGGAATGGGGGCATACTAATTATTGTTTTTACTACAACAAAGAGCCATTGTCATACCCACAAAAACTAAAAACATTGATCAAATTTGTCAGTGATTGCATACTTTTTTTTAACTTGTCGTCAACTACCATGATTGCATGAATATATGAGCATTGTGAGTATGTTTTTCTAGGTAGGCAGGCATCGAAAGTTATAAAAATTACATTACACAATCATATATCAGAATCATATACTAGCAGAACACTCAGCCTTGGCCGGGACCATATGTCTTATTTTAGAGGAAAATAACAAAAACAATGTAATCTCAAAAACGGTAAATGTTAATCATACTTGAATAATTGTTTCAGGAAAATATTTTCTGTTGGCAGATAAACAACTTCATGAAAATTCACTTTTGCCAAAAACATACACATTCATCAATTTGGTACTCTTTGATCATTTGCCTAGCACTTATTTTTTGCCATGTCCCTTCACGACGTAAGTGAGCATTGCTCTCCACACATTCCTTTTCATTATTATTTGTTAATTGCCAATTTCTTAGGTAACATAGTGGAATGATTTCCTTTTGCCTTCTCCACGGTTTGGAATTCATATCGTTCTTTAGACTAGTTCATATCCAAGTATAGAATCCCCAGTCTGTCATGCTATTTAATCCCTAGCTGCTATGTATGAGAATGGTAGGGACGAATTCCTGCACCTCCCAAAGAATTTTCAGGAAAATGAACGTACGTTACAGGCTAAACCGGAATTTGCACTCGACTCTTCAATTCCTCTTCCGGTACCTATATCCGGAACATCCCGTTGCATTGTATAATTTTCTGTTTTAATTCTGTGCATGAAAATGCAAGTTGATGAATACTTGTTTTATTGAGAAAGGCAAAACAGATTTAGTCGTATATTAGGAATAAAAGAATATTTGAAATATTTTACCGTTGACAAATGTTTAATGTTGAAAATATTTTACCGTACACAAATGTTTAATGTTGAAAAGTTTCATCGATTTTACATTTTTTGCTTCCCTTTTCATACAAATGCTTCCAAATTCAATACGTTCGTAGAATTATATATATATATATATATATATATATATATATATATATATATATATATATATCCTTACTTGATTTTTTCTCCACAGTAGCCCCTGCTAGCATGCATAAGTGTAAAATGAAAGGAACCATCTAATGCTGACCCGCATTTATCGTTCACGATAGTGGAGTCTACCATATATGTGTAGCGATAAAATATGAATCAGAACCCAGCAGAATGATAAGATTAACAAGCAATAGGAAACGTTTATCATTCTAAAATGTTTCCTTTTAATTGCAGCTTCATCAGCGAATGAGATATGGAGAAAAAGAACAGAGAAAATCTGGTATTTTTACTTTTGTGTTGATGATTTTCATATATATATATATATATATATATATATGAAAGTTAACATTGAAGACAACACTTAGAGGTGACAGTCTGTTTCATGCTAGACGCAATCGTGTGGCCTGACGATTGCGTCTATCATGAAACAGACTGTCGCCTCTAAGTGTTAACTTCAATGTTCACTTTTATTTTAACACACGCTCTATCTCCGATATTGAGCACTTTATCCCATAAATATAGTACACCTTAAGACTATATTTCTTCATATATATATATATATATATATATATATATATATATATATATATATAACAGGCAATGCATCTCTCACAAATCATTCCGTCTTCATTGATGGTACGGCATTAAAAACTGTTGAGGCGTTCACATACCTTGGATCAACAGTATCTTCTGATAGAAAAATAGACAGAAAAATCCAATCCAGAATAGCCAAAGCCAGCACAGCATTCGGTAATCTTAAACATAGGTTATGGAACACCAAAGACGTGTCTCTCAGAGTAAAGATCGTCCGCTCAACCGTTTTCTATGGTGCTGAAAGTTGGACCCTGTACTGCAAGCACATAATCAGCTTGACGCCATTCACTTTCACTGTCTTCGTGCCATATGTCATATAAAATGGGATGACAGGGTCAAGAATATTGCAATACTGAAGATATGTAACAACATCGCAGGAATTGAAACCATTCAAGCAAAGATACAACTTAGGTGAGTTGGTCATGTCGTAAGGGTGTATGACCATAGGCTTCCAAAAAAGGTGCTGTATGGACAACTACCAAACTCCAAGCGTTCAATTGGACGTCCAGTCTTATGCTACAAAGACAAATTGAAAGACAACTTGAAACGTCTCAACTTTGATCTGAAAACCTGGGAAGCCCAAGCATCAAACTTAAAGGAGTTGCGTAAGAAATGTTTCATTAAGTTAAAGGGTTTTGAAAACAGTCGACCGAAGCAACGTGATCAGCTTCATCAAGCTCTGAAGCAGAGACGCCATCAAAATCCTGGTTTAACAAATTTCATCTGTCAGTGTGGCTTTGTCGCTCACAGCAAGGCAGGGCTAGTATCGCACTTAAGAAAGCACAAAGTAAATATGTCTTTCCGTTATCTGATTTTCTCCCCAATAGCTCCTGCTAATATGCATAAGTGTAAAACGAAAGGCACCATCTATTGCTGACCCTAATTTATCGTTAACGATAAAAAAAATCTATATATGAGTTCAGATCAAATTTAGATCGGAATCCATCAGAATGATAAGATTAACAAGCAATTGGAAACGTTTATCATTCTAACATGTTTCCCTTTTAATTACAGCTTCATCAACGAATGAGATATGGAGAAAAAGAAAAAAGAAATTCTGGTATTTTTGCATTTGTTTTGCTTCATTTTGATTGATTAATCATGTTTCATCAGCATTCGACTTGCTAAACAAAAGTTAGTATAATTGGTGGCGTTCCGAATTCAATTATATATATATATATATATATATATATATATATATATATATATATATATATATATATGTTGAACCTGCAGTCCGCAGTTATTGGGAAAATCATTGTTTGATCCAGCATAATACACATAATACTTAATAAACAAAAATGGTGTGTCTATTTCAAGTACGAAGTCTTCACTATAATAAATCATTAACTAATGAAAATATCTGAATAAACATATATCTATTAATTCTTCAGAAATATATAACAGAAGTGAATAGTGGTTAACGGCAGGTAAACTACTTAACAAAAATAGATATCTGAGCACTGGTCAGAAGTGTCTGTTTCGATAAACCGGTATTAGTTTACGTTCCCCTCCTCGAGGAGGAAACAAGTTCGTAAAGTCTTTTCTATTGTTTCTAGTTCTCAACTTAATTATACTTTCAAGAGCCCTCTTTAAAATTTGATAATCCCTGAGAAGCTCCTTTAATATCTTCAATATAAACATTCCCTCACTCAATAAATTTGTTATTTTGTGTTTTTCAGCATTTGTTAGATCCTTTTCATTTACTATTTTTAAACATATATCATGGAAAAAAAGATAAAATAGTCTTTATTAGATTTCAGAGCCTCAAAATAAAATTAATTTAATCTGCATCATAACGCCAGACTGCAGTTCTTATAATAATTCCAATAACTTTAATAAGACATGTTGAAACTACCTTAAGATTTAAGCCAAAGTTTATTTTGACAGCTAAAGTAATCGTTTAAAATTACAAAAGTTTTCTAAGCAAATTCGAGTTATTGAGGTTCATGTGATTTGCATTATAAATTCAGACGGACCTTTTATTTATCTATCTATCTATCTATCTATCTATCTATCTATCTATCTATCTATCTATCTATCAGTATCTTTCAAGATATCTATATCTATATCCATATTTATCTGTATCTATCTAACAGCCATTGTTCACTAAACAATAAATTCTTTATGATTATCATTGCCCTGGATATATCCAAGGCAATAAATTCTTCACGAGGATCATTGCCCTGGACATATCCATGCCATTTTATCATGGTGGTGCAATTGGGGCTATTTCATAAACTCTCCAACTAGGTAATCTTTGGAAGGGCTCTGTCAATTATCAAGTTCTTCCTAACAGGTAGGTCTCCGAATGTCGATGTTAACGGCCAGTTATCGAAGCCCATAAGAACAATGCCGGCCATCAACAACGTTGTCTACTCACTCGTATCTTCCGCTCTATATGAATGATCTGCCTAAGCACATAACCCGATCATTAGTGAGCACCTCTAAAAACCTGGAAGACCAGAGCCTAACAGTACATCTCACATTTGACCTAGCCCAAGTGGCTCAATGGGGAAATGATTGGCTTGTAAAATTCAATACTACCAAACCAAACTAGTAACGTTTATCAATCGGTGTTCTTACTAGGAGGCTCCTTGTCTTGGACGTCTATTAGGCCTAAAGCTCTCCCCAGACCTCAAAACGAGCTCTTATATGAAATCTATTGTTAAAGAGGCTGGAATAATGTTTGGTTCATTTTAATTTTTATACTCTTGCTATACAAGAGGCAATTCAAAACAAAAATATAAAAATAGAGTATTGCTGCTATATGTACGTTGTCTATTCCCCACTTGCCAGTCTTGAGTTCAGAAGTGTTTAGGCGGTTTTGTAGGTGACGAATTATTTTCCACCCTGCGACACCTTTCCCAGCGATGAAAGGTTGCGAATGTCTCGCTGCTCTATCTCTAACTCCATGGCATGTGTTCTAACGAGCTACATTCCTTAGTCCCACTACCCCTGACCTTTAAAACTAAGAACCGCCAAGGGACGGCCACAAGGGTGGATCAACCACATTCCCTTCGTATTCCATTAGGAAGAAGTGACTTCTAATTAGAGAGCTTCTTTCCCAGAAATACTGGTTTATGGAATATAATCCAGATCTTGACCACTTTAAGTTTAGACTTAAGCATAATCGCTCCAGCTGAGACTCATGAACATCACTATTTGGCTTTTATTACGCTCATACAACGCCACACAGTAAAACTCTACCTTGAGTGGCTCATAGAACTTGGACTGGGTAAACATTAGTATAACATATCTATATTCTATATATCTATCTATCCCTAGTCTTTAGAAATTTGATCCATAAATATATAAAAGAATATATATATATATATATATATATATATATATATATACATACTTCTTGCATATCGTAGACCTAAGAACCTAAAAGAAATCATAGGTGGTAACCACATTTCAGGGGACAAGGTAATCCGTAATAAAGTAAGAACAAAAACAACATGATTTTCCCAACCATGTAACAACAAAAGAAGTTTATGTTGCAACCGTATTAAACGCACGAATTCATTCACTAGCTCAATCACTAAATCTACTTTCAAAATCTACCACGATTCTAACTGTAGAAGTCATAACATAATTTACCTCCTAGAATGCACACTATGCCAGAAACAATATGTATGGAAATCTGAATGGCCCTTTCACTACAGAATTAATAATTATCGCAATCGAATTAAGTCGACTCTCCATGAAAAATTATTACCTGGAAAAACACGATTTCAAAACCCATGCCAAATTCACTATAATTGAGAGAATAGTTCAAAGCAGATAACATTAGAAAGATTTTAGAATCCCATGAAAATAAGTGGATACAACGTCTAAAAACACAATATTGACTTAAGCGACACAGTTTGAGAGATCCACTGAATTATTGAGAAAAGGTAAAGAGTGGGAATGGACAACCAAATGCCAGGAAGCATTTGAGAAAATAATGGAGGTTTTTACATCAAATCTGTTCCTGACTCATTACGATCCAAACCTTAACATCATTGTAGCCAGCGGCACCGGGGCGTGCATTTTACATAAGTTAAAGATGGATCGGTAAAGCCAATCGCCCATGCATCTAGGATGCTATTACCAGCTGAAAGCGGTTACTCGCAAATAGAAAAAGAAAGCCTTAGGAATCATTTAAAATTCATAGATTTATTCATGGAAGGTACTCTTTGTTGCAGACAGACCATCGTCCACTCATTATTATCTTTGGATCAAAAAGGGTTCTGCCAACGCATACTGCTAATAGACTGCAAAGATAGGGAACCATTCTCCTCAAGTATAACTACAATTTCTCCCATCCACTAACATCTGTCATACAGACGAGTTGTTTAGATTGATACCTAAATATGCTGAACCCCTTGAAGACACAGTCATTGCTGCCATAAGAACAGGGGTCGAAATACCTTGTGCAATACTGTCAGGGAGCTTCCTATAACAATTGACGAGATAATAGACAAAGTGTCCGTTGATGAGTTTATAAAGGAAGTAAAGGATAATCTAAATAGCAAACACCAGAATATCTCAGAAGTTTACTCACTCTGTAACGACATACTAATGTACGGAGACGGAGTAGTAATTCCATCCACACCACAGTAAAGAACATTAAAGAAATTCCATGTTGGTCATCCGGGAACTTCAAGAATGAGGAGTCTGATGAGGAGTTCCGTCTACTGGACCAACGTGGACAAGGATATCGTGTAAAATCGTGCAAAGGGTGTGCATTGGCTGCTAAAGCACACCCGATAAATTCAATCCCTGGCCTAAAATCGACTGACCGTGGTCGCGGATACGCATTGAATTTGTTGGCCCACTTAATAGCTTTTACTACCTTGTAGTAGTTGACAGTTATTCCAAGTGGCCAGAAATATTGAAATGTAAGAAGCCGACCGTTACAGTAAAGTTTTTGCACGAGCTATTTTCCCGTTTCGGAGATGTTCACTGTGTGACGCTATTTAGGGTTGCGTGACAAAAAAAAAAAAGAAAAAAGGCGAGAATTAAAATTAGGTGATAAGAATCTATCACGAAAAGACGATGATATTTTTTTCTAACAAAGAAAAGTGCTAAAGGTTTTATCCTCATTAGCGAGGAAAGTAAAGTCGCGGATGTGTCGGATTTGATTTGATTTATGACGGCGCACCGAATGGTGAAAATTTCAGGTCGTTCAGGTGACCTACAGGGCATAATTCTAAAGAGATAAAAATTAATTGGGTCGCGGAAAAATGTCCGTTGGACCAACCGCAGAATTACAAAAAACAAAAGATTAAACCATTAGCTATCTACGGAGATGTCGTTTGGAAAAGGCACCTGTTTATAGTCAGGAGCTGGCTATGATAGCAAAATTATTTTATCAGAACGAATAATTGGCGCCAAGGTGCGATATCGCCGGATGACCACCCACTTGTTTGGCGAAGGCCCCGAGTGACGAATTCCAGGTGACATTCAGATAAAATTGAGATTAAGGGATCACACTACGGGTCGTATTGGTTTGTTGTCGGGCAGAAAGAAAGAAAGAAAGAAAGAAAGAAAGAAAGGAAGATAATTTTTTTTTCTTTGAGCAAGTTTTTTTTAAACCGAGGCCAGTCCGGCTACACCCACGCCGCTGAGCGCCCATTGGCTGAATGGTGGCGTGAGCGTTAAGCGGAGGTAATCATGTGAAGAAGGAGGGGAGGCCTGTTGACGCCCCCCTGAAGGGATCGGCGTGAGATGCCACTGTGAGAGAGAGGGGAAACCTGTTGACGCTCACTGAAGGGATTTGGTGAGATACCCATTTGAAAAAGGAAGAATCTGGAAGGACTTCCAAAAATGGAAAATAATAAATTTTCCTGACCGAAAACAAAGAAGTGGATTGTGAATTTAGAGTTATCAAGGAACCTCAAACACCGACAAGCCCACCCCGGTTTTGGTCGGCGTCCATATAAGCAGAGTCACAACGAGTTGCGGCAGTTCGAAGATCGCAGTTGAGTTGAGTTGAGAAGCTGAGTTCAGAACGACTTAGACTCACACCACCAAAACAAGTTTTACGAATATCGCCTGAAGATACACCAAGAACCAGTTTCTTAAAGAACAAACAACTTAAGATGTTAAGACTCGCCTAACAAACACAAAGTGTCACGAATCCATATAGCGTGTTGGGAAGAAGACGCAGTCCTGTATTCAGAAACTAGATATAAAATATTGTTATCCTTTTTTAACACATTTGAACTTTTCGAGTTATTACTTTATTTTCTTTTACATATACTTGTGCGATATTACATTTGTCCGGACTCAGCTTGCATTACGGCAATTATGCCACACAGTTCTCATTTTTATCAGTCATTCCTGATTGAACATATTACCACGGTGCCATATCACCCAAGAAGTAATGGACAGGCAGAGAGTTTTGTGGGCACTTTAAAGAAAGCACTGAGGAAGGCGAGAGGTACTCCGAACGATACGGCTATACAGCAGTTTTTTCAGGTCTATCGTGCAACCCCTAATAACAGTTCTCCATCTGCCAGTGGAGGTCATATTTGCCAGGAAAATAAAATCCGCATTTAAAAAATTCCTTCCGAGTGAAACAAAAACGGGAAATAGGAATAAAGTGTTTTAAAAGAGCTTTAAGATTGATGAAAAGGTTTTTTTCGTGTATTTGCGAATAATAAAGCTCACTGGGCGATAGGAACAATAGACAGACAAATTGGTAACATGATTTACATGATTCAGGAACCGAAATTTATGTACAAACGTCATGTAAACCAAATTAGAAAACGCTATGAAATCATTGTCGACAGGGAACCCATCGACGATGACACTATGGACGTCATCTTTGACACGTTTGAGATACCAATACCGCAATCTGTGCCAGAGCTCAGAAGGCCCAAAAAAAAAAAAGGAAATTTATGGAAGCCTTTAGACATTAACCCGAAAAAAAAAGATATTGAACATCTTTTATTTCATACCATCTCCACAGAAAAAGGAAAAGAATGAGTAAAAAAAAAAACATCTCACTTATGAATTTTGAATTACCAGAAAAGCACAATACGGATTGGATCATTGAAAAATATTAACATTATAATTTACGATTAACCTTATCTAATTTTTTATTATTTAAAAATAATGAATAGAGATCTAAATAAAAAGGGACTGTTGTTAACACGTAGACTGTTTGTCGTAAAGCTAAAAAAAAAAAAAAATCTGAGAACGTAATTCCTTTATGTAGTTTCTCAAAGTGGTTGTTTCTGATTTTTTTGTGAATGAATAAAAAGTATTGTGTGGTAATTGTAAAAAAAAAAGACTCCACACGGAGTCAGGCTGAAAAGGAGGAGTGTTGTGGTGTCCTCCCTCTAAAGAGTCTATGTTGGACTCTTCCGCCTACTTTAAGATTAGAGAAGGCCTTGGGGAGCAGTCGACCAGATTGTTCATCTGTCGAACTGTCTGTCTTGTGCCACATACATACCACGTGGGGGGCTGTTAAATATAACAGTCAACCAGATTGTTCGTTACTGTCAAACTCTCTGCCTTCAGTAGAGAGGAAACCGGACGAGGCTTTGCCGAAGGGCAAAGTTTCGTCCGGGGAGGTAGATAGACCCTGAACCCGTTTATCTGGGTTCTAAGGGAATATGTTTGGGCGAGCCTACGAGGTCGAAGAACACACGATAAACTTGGCCTTGAGGGGCTGTTAAATATTAACAGTCAACCAGATTGTTCATCTTCGAACTCTCTGCCTTGAGCAGAGAAGAACCCGGACGAGGCGTTGCCAAAGGGCAAAGTTTCGTCCGGGGAGGTAGACAAGACCCGAACTCGTTTATGCCGGTTCTAAGGAATATTTTTGGCCGAGCCTACGGGCTCGGAAAACCCACAATAAACTCGGCCTTGTAACCACATATATCCCTCGTTGGGGCTGGGGCTGTTAAACGTAACAGTCGAATAGATTGAACGTTGAGTTCACCGAGACTCACTCACTAGTCGTGTAATACTTTTCTGTTGTACTTACTTTTTAATATATGATATATCTGCAACACTTGTTTTGTTATTTACTTAACCATTTACTTGGTCACAACACACGTACACACACAAGCATACATACATACATATATAGTGTTCTTTATTTGTACATTCTTTATTTTCTTTCATGCCTCTGATATTCAAGTTTACTTTTTACGTTGTCGATATTCTCTTGCAATCGGCCAATATAATTTTACCAATTGCTAGATCTTTATGGAAAAGGCTGCAACCTCGAAAAGAACACACACACACACACACACATATATATATATATATATATATATATATATATATATATATATATATATATATATATATATATATATATATATATTAAAGGTAATGAATCCATTCCTTAGAGGCACTATTTAGAATTTTCTGTCTAAGTTACTTTCTTTTTTAATAAGTGTAGCATCATGTAGATCGTAGTTGTGGTTGAATATATTACTATGGAAGGCTGATGCATTAATATCTATATGTTTTTATCAGATATAAATTTATATGAAATAAGCCAAGCAGCGATTTCATTTGTATATACACAGAATCAAATAAGCCTAAATTAATTTAGTGAGATTCTAGAGAGACACGTATGTATGGAAACGGTAGAAATCAAGTTCACCCACTATAGTCTTTGTGCATTCAGTCGAACAGGAAAGGCTAAAGGCGAACATGACTGAAGTAAATCACAAGTGTAATCTCGGACATTGATAGACAATTGAACATCATTCTGTGTGGAAGAGGTTTCTATCGGATATTGGTGCATAAGCTCTCTAACTAAGCAGTGTATTGAGTAAGAAATATCTAATATGTGCTAACAAATTTTGCCAGATACTAACGAAACAGAAATAGTCTTAAGATAACTACACCAGTTTATTATCAGTAAATTATTAATACGTTTTAAAGAGTGTAAGAAAAGAAGTCACAATTAATTCTGGTTACACGAAACAACAACCAGTTATTTAAGATTAGGTTGAGCCATAAGTAATTTTTGTTTTTGCGAACAAACTGTAATGACGAATGTATCAAATAATTTGGAGAACCAAATGTAATGACAAATGTACATTATTTGGAAAACCAAGTGTAATGACAAATGTATCTAATAATTTGAAGAACCAACTGTAAAGAAGAATGTATATAATTTGGAGAACCAACTGTAATGAAGAATGTATCTAATGATTTGGTGAACCAACTGTAATGACAAATGTATAGAATTTGCAGAAGCAACTGTAATGACGAATATATCTAATAATTTGGAAAACCAATTGTAAAGAAGAATGCATATAATTTGGAGAACCAAATGTAATGATGAATGCATCTAATAATTTGGAGGAACAACTGTAATGAGTAATGTATATAATAATTTGGTGAACCAACTGTAATGACGAATGTATCGATAAATTTGGAGCACCAACAATAATGACGAATGTACCTAATAATTTAGAGAACCAAATGAAATGATGAATGTATCTAATAATTTGGAGAACCAAATGTAATGACGAATGTATATAATTTGGAGAACAAAGTGTAATGAAGAATGTATATAATTTGGAGAAAAACTGTAATCACGAATGTATTTAATAATTTGGAGAATGACATGCAATGACGAATGTATCTAATAAAGTGGAGAACCAACTGCAATGACCTATCTATACAATAATTTGGAGAACCAACTGTAATGACGAATGTAACTAATAATTTGCAGAAACAACATTAGAGACGAATGTATCTAATGATTGAGAGTACCAATTAAATGACGTATTTATATAATAATTTGGAGAACCAGATGTAATGACGAACATATGCAATGATTTGGAGAACCAACATTAACGAAGAATGTATATAATAATTTTTAGAACCAACAGTTATGACGAATGAATCTAATAATTTGTAGGACCATCTGTAATAAAATATGTATCTAATAATTTGGAAAACCAATGTTAATGAAGAAAATATCTAATAATGTGGACAACCAACTGTAATGACGAATGTATATAATAACTTGTAGAACCAAATGTAATGACGAATGTATTTAATAATGTGGTGAACCAAATGTAATGAAAATGTATCCAATAATTTGGAGGACGAAATCTAATGACAAATGTGTATAATTAGGAGAATCCACGGTAATAACGAATGTATATAATTGGCAGAACAACTTTAATGACGAAAGTGTTCAATAATTTGGAGAATGATGTATAAAGAAGAATGTATCTTATAATTGGGAGAACAAGCTATAATGACGTAAGTATATAATAATTTGGAGAACCAACTGTAATGACGAATGTATCTAATAATTTGGAGAACCAAATGTAATGACGAATGTATCTAATAATATGGAGGACAAACTGTAATGAAGAATGTATCGAATAATTGGGAGAAGCAACTCTAAAGACGAATGTATTTGCAGAACCAGCTCAACTGACGATTGTATATAATAATTTGTAAGACAAACTTTAATGTTTAAAGTATTTAATAATTAGTACGACCAAATTTTAAGGACGAATATATATAATTTCGAGAAGCAACTCTAAGAAGGAATGTATCTAACAATCAGGAGGATACTCTGTAATGACGAATGCATCTAATTAATTAGAGAATCAAATCTAATGAGGAAAATATCTAATAATTTGGAGAAACAATTGTAATGAGGAATGTATATGATTTGGAGAAGCAACTGTAATGACGAATGTATGTAATAATTTGCAAGACCAACTGTAATGACGAATGCATCTTATTATTTGTAGAACCAGCTGTAATGAAGAATGTATATAATTGGGAGAACCAGCTCTAATGATGAATGCATATAATAATTTGTGGAATCAACTGTACAGACGAATGTATCTAATAATGTGGAGGACCAACTGTAATGTCGAATGTATCTAATAATTTGGTGGACCTAACATGGAGAAGAATGTATATAATTTGGAGAACCAGCTCTAATGACGAATGTATCTAATAATTTGGTTAACAAACTGTAATGAAGAATGTATGTAATAATTTGGTGGAAGAAATATAATGACGAATGTATATAATAATTTGGAGGACAAACTGTATTGATAAATCTATCTAATAATTTGGAGGACCAACAGTAATGAGGAATGTTTGGAGAAGCAACAGTGATGACGATTTTATCTAATAATTTGGAGGACCAATTTTAATGACGAGTGCGTCTAATAATTTAGAGAATCAAATTTAATGACCATTATATCTAATAATTTGGAAAATCAATTGTAATGAAGAATGTATCTAATAATTTTGGAGAACCAACTGTAATGACTAATGTATATAATTTGGAGCACCAACTGTAATGAAGTATGTATCTTATAATTTGCAGAAACAAGTGTAATGAAGAATGTATGTAATTTGGAGAACCAACTGTAATGACGAATTTATGTAATTATTTGGAGGACCAATTATAATGACGAATGCAGCTAACAATTTAGAGAACTAAATATAATGACGAAAGTATCTAATAATTTGGAGAACCAACTGTAAAGATGAATGTAATTAATAATTTGGAGAATCAACTGTAATAACGAATGTATCTAATATTTTGGAGAATCACGTGTAATGACGAATGTATATAATTTGAAGAACCAATAACAATGACGACTGAAAGTATATAATAATTTGAAAGACGCACTGTAATGAAGAATGTATCTAATAATATGGAGGACCAAGAGTAATGAAGAATGTATCTAATAATTTGGAGAACCAAATGTAATGACGAATATATATAATAATGTCGAGGACCAACTCTAATGATGAATGTATCTAATAATTTGGAGGTCCAACTGTAATGCCGAATGTATATAATTTGGAGAACCAGCATTAATGATGAATGTTTTTAATAATGTGGAGAACAAGATGTAATGTCTAATATATCTAAAATGTAGAGAACCAAATCTAATGACGAATCTAATAATTTGGATGACCGAATGTAATGACGTATGTATCTAATAATTTGGAGAACTGACGCTAATGACGAATATACCTTATAATTTGGAGGATCAACTCTAATGACAAATGTATATAAAAATTTGGAAAACCAACTGTAATGAAGAATGAATCTAATAATTAGGTGGACCAATTGTAATGACGAAAGTATATGATAATTTGGAGGAAAAGATATAATAACAAATGTATATAAAAATTTAGAGAACCAGCTTTCATGACGAATGTGTGTATTAATTTGTAGAACTAACTTTAATGACGAATGTATATAATAATTTAGTGAACCAACTGTAATGACGAATGCATCTAAGAGTTTGGAGAACCAAATGTAATGACGAATGTATCTAATAATGTACAGAATCAACTGTAATGACGAATGTATTTAATAATTTGGAGAACCAACTGTAATGACGAATTTAATATTTTGGAGAACCAACATGTGTCACATATGTATCCAATAATTTGGATAGCGAACTCTAAAGGCAAATGTATCTAATAATTTGGAGGACCAAATCAAATGACGATCGTATATAATAATTTGTAGGTCCAATTCTAATGACGAATGTATCTAACTTTCAGAAACAGATTTAATGACGAATGTATCTAATAATTTGTAGGACCAAATGTAATGACGAATATATCTAAAATGTGGAGAACCAAATCTAATGACGGATGTATCTAATAATTTTGAGTGCAACTGTAATGACGAATGTATCTAATAATTGGAAGCACTAACTGTAAAGACGAATGTATCAAATAATTTGGAGGACCAACTGTATTGACGAATGTAACTAATAATTTGGATGACCCAATGTAATGACGAATATATATAATTTGGAGGACCAATTGTAATGACAAATGTTCTAATAATTTGGTGAACCAATTGTAATGACGAATGGATCTAATAATTTGTAAGACCAATTCTAATGACGAATGTATCGAATAATCTGGAGAAACCTCGGTAATGACGAATGTATCTTATAATTTGTAGTACCACCTCTAATGAAAAATGTATCTAATACTTTGGAGAACGAACTCTAATGAAGAATGTAACAAATAATTTGGAGAAACAACTGTAACGACGAATGCATCTAATAATTTGGTGAACCAACTGTAATGACGAATGTAAGAAAGTGGAGATCCAACTGTAAGGACGAATGTATCGAATAATTTGGAGAACCAACTGTAATTACGAATGTATATAATAATTGGGAGAATAATTATAATCACGAATGTATGTAATAATTTGGAGAACCAACTGTAATAACGAATGTATCTAAGAATTTGGAGAACCAACTGTAATAACGAATGAATCTAATATAATGAGGAATGTCAATAATAATTTGGAGAACCAGCTCTAATGACGAATACATGTAATGGTTTGGAGAACTACATCTAACGATGAATGTATATAATAATTTGGAGAAACAACTGTAATGATGAATGTATCTAATAATTTGGAGGACCTACTCTAAAGGCTAATGTATATAATAATTTGGAAGACCAACAGTAATGACGAATGTATCGAATAATTTGGAAGACAGAATATAATGACGAATGTATCGAATAATTCGAAGATCCAACTGCAATCACGAATGCATCTAATAACGAGGAGAACCAACTGTAATGACGAATGTATCTAATAATTTGGAGAACCAACTGTAATGACGAATGTATCTAATGATTTGGAGAAGCAACAGTAATGACGAATGTATCTAATAATTAGTAGAACTAACTGTAATGCCGAATTTATCTAATAATTTGGATGACCAACTATAATGACGAATGTATATAATAATTTGGAGAACCGGCTGTAATTACGAATGTATGTAATGATTTGGAGAACCAACTCTAATGACGAATGTATATTATAATTTGTAGAACCAATTTTAATGACGAATGTATCTAATAATGTCGAGGACCAACAGTAATTACGAATATATATAATTATTTGGTGAACCCACTCTAATGGAGGTCCAGCTGTAATGTGAAATGTATATAAAAATTTGGAGAACCAACTGTAATGACGAATGAATCTAATAATTTCTTGAATCAACAGTAATGACGAATATATCTAATAATATGGTGAACCAACTTTAATGTAGAATGAATCTAACAATTAGGAGGATCAACTGTAACGACGAAAATATATAGCAATTTGGAGGAACAGGTATATTTACGAATGTATCTAATGATTTGGAGAACCAACTCTAATGACGAATATGTCTAATATTTTAGAGAAACAAATATAATGACGAATGTATCTAATAATTTGGAGGACCAACTGTAATGACGAATGTATCTAATAATTTAGAGGACCAACTCTAATGATGAATGTATCTAATATTTTCGAGAAACAACATTGATCACGTCTGTATCTAATAATTCGGAGACCAACTCTAAATGTATGTATCTAATAATTTGGAGGACCAACTGTAATGATAGAATGTATCTAATAATTTGGAAGACGCACTGTAATGATAAATGTATATAATTTGCAGAACCAGCTTGAAGCAACAGAAATGTGGTTCTAGAGAATGATGCTGAGGATACCTCGGACCTAACATTTGAGCATCGACGATATTTAGTAGAAAATGGAAACAAAAAGGAAACTAATACTTGACACTAGGAAGAGACAGTTGAGGCTTCTAGGGCATACAATGAGGAAAGAGGCCTTGGAAAATTTGATACTCACGGGAAAGATAGAGGACAGGAAGTACAGAGGAAAACAACGTAAAATATACTTCGTGAGCATGAGTAAATATACTGTGGAACGGGGATTCGGAGAAATGACAGAAAGACAAAGTTTATTAAGAACTACAAGGGACACGAGATGTGGAGAGCCATGATCGCCTATCTCCTGAGGGCATACGGCCCATAAAGAAGAATAATCTTTATACTATCCGCACCTCAAGGACACATGGCACAGTGGATAAAGGCATTGGTTAGATCCAGTGACACAAAAGAGTGTGAGTTCAATAACCGGTTAAGGCAGTGGAGAACTTGGAGAGGGGAATTAACAGGACATAACTGATAACTGACATCCATGAAAAATAGCACGTGAAACAAGAACAGTCTACTCCAGTGAGCGAAATAAAGGGTTCAGTTCGACATTCCAACCACCTGAAGAAGGCCGGAGCGTACAGCGGCCGAAACGTTGTAATACATATGGCGACAAAGATGAGGAAAATAGTTCGAATAATGTAAATAAGGAACATGATCATTCCAAAGTCGGGTTCTAAAATAGCCGAGTTAGGAACCGGTGTACTTATTAACAGTATTGCATATTATTTGCAAAAATCAGATTAGCAATACATTGATTATTCTTTCTATTAAGTGGGAACTGTAGGAATATATCCTACTGTGATGAACAAAAATCATATTAATGATCATGTCTAAATTACTGGTGAATATCATTTGTTAGTTTTATTTATAAAAAAAAAAGACGTAACTTCTTGAAGAACATTTTTATATTTCTCTGACAAGAACTGTGTTTTTATGTATTCCAGGGGATTTTTTTCTATTAAGAGAATGTACGTTGTTGAAGTCGGGATGTGTAAAGTCGCAACTAAATTCGTTTTCTTATTCGTTGATAATTCAGTAGTAAAATATCACATCATAAGTTATGCCTGGAAACCGATAATAGAGATAAAAGAAAGGATATTTTCACTCCTCTAAAATGATCGGCGTTCTGAACTCTAGGAAAAACAACGCGTTTTGTCGAAGCTCCAAATATTGTCGGATATTAAGTTGAACTGTAAAACGTAAATATTGGTAAAAATTAATATAATAATTTAAATTAATTTGCAAGTATTATTTATTTGATTTTATTTATTATATATTTCATGATTATCCTATTTATTTGAAGTTATATATGTATTGTCTACTATTATTTCTTTCAAATTTTTTCAAAGTTTCCGGATTTTTATGCATCTGTATTTGTTTTTTTTTACAACTATCCTACGGATGGTTTGATTTATTTTTACTTTCTGTCCTTGCTTATCTAAAGTTACATTTATCAAATTTGTATTTTCTCCTCTCATTCATTTTTTTATCAGTTGAGAGTTTAGTTGTTACTTCTGTCAAAAACGCAGGGTGAATTATTTTATTGTATGTTAAATAATGACTTCATAGTCTACAAGAATTTTAGGCTTAAATTCCGATATATATTTTCATTTTTTTGTTTCTACTATCTATTTCTAAAATTAACAAACTTTTGGATATTTGTGTTTATTCATGTACTATTTCGTAATTTGTCTTGTTTTCTACTGTTTTTATTTGCCTAACGTTTTTTATACTAAACAAAAACGTTAATTCTTTCGAGCTAATAAAAGACGTAATGAATATAATATACATAAACTATACATATTCCAAGGATTGTCATGGCTGGGGGTGATAGTGGAGACAAGTTCCCACTGTTTATGAAAACCTTCCATGGAATGCATCTCAAATCGCTTATGACAATTAAGTTCAGTCCTAAGCCAGAGAATAGGAGATGGCGGACAAATGACGACTCATAACCAGCTGCCTCTGGTAGATGGAACTCAGCAGACCAGAATGTCCACCTAATGGAGGAAATCGTTGATTTTAAGCTTCCTTTCCCTTGCGTTCATATCCAAACACGGAAAGGGTTATGGAATAAATCCGGACAGTAAATCCGGAGGCGCTTGGCAGTCATCACCGGCAACTCCTGTAACCAAGCCGTCCCGAAATGTAATGCCCTGTATTGCTTTGAATCTAGTCGATACAGTCGGGAGGCTGGCCACGTAATCTTGGCAGCACACATATAACATCACCAAGGCCTGCACTCTGGAGAGGTCACTTTATATTCACAACCAAAAAACTGGATTTTGGTCAAACCTGTATTTCATACGATAAACGGATGTCTAATAAAATGATTAAATGACAGTAATATATTTTGGTATATGTCCGTACAGTATGAAAAAATTAAGTTTAATCGTCATAGTAAGATGCAGGTAATTTAATTAATTAGCTCGATTATGGTGATTTTCTAAGCGTAGCTTAGATGTGACACACAGCCGAAAGTATAGGGCGCTCAGTAAGAATCAAACTCACTTTTCAGTCGTAACTGATCTAGCGAAACAAGCTTGTTAACCATTAGCCCACGTCGAAGTGACCAAATTTCCTCGCTAGGCCTAAATTATAGGGCATCCAGTGAGGATCGAACTAACTACTCAGTCGTAATTGATCTAGCGATACAAGCTTGCTAACAATTTCACGGTAAAGCGCCCTAAATATTTTTCTAAGCGTAGCTTAGATGTGGCACGAGGCTGAAAGTGTGGAGTACCCAGTGAAACTCGAACTCAGTAATCAGTCGTAATTTTTCTAGTTTGCTAAACGTTAAGTTACGTCGAAGTGCCGCTAAAATAGGGATTTTCTAACCGTAGCTTAGATGTGGAACAAGGCCGAAAGTGTGGAGCCCCCAGTGAGGACAGAACCCACTATTCAGTTGTAATTGATCTAGCGGGACACGCTTACTAAAAAATAGATCACAACGAAGGGAATATGATTTTCTAAGCATAGCTTAGATGTGGAACAAGGCCGAACGTGTGGAGCACCCAGGGAGGACAGAATTCACCACTCAGTCGTAACTGATCTAGCGAGACACGCTTGCTAAAGATTAAACCACGACAAAGGGAATATGATTTTCTAAGCGAAGCTTAGATGTAACATAAGGCACCAAATTTGAAGTAACTAGTGAAGATCAGACACACTCAATCGTAATTTATCAAGCAAGTCATGAATGCTAACCATTGTACCACGTTGAAGTGCCCCAATTTGTCCTATGTTCCGCGTCTAATTCAAGATTTGGGTGATCATGGGTCGCCATTACATTATTTAGTAAAAAATAAAAGACATAACCTTATTAATAAATAATTTTATCATTTGGTTTCACTCTCTTCTGCCATGTTTCAGGCATTTTCATAATGCTACTCTTAACTTTAGTCAATGTTTGTCCCCTTGAAATCCCTCTGGGACCATGCTCTATCATTCATATAAACAAGATCGTTAAGTAGGTTAACCACTGTTTCCCTTTGTCACTCTTGCCTCCTTTATGCCATGTGAATGTCAAAATCTCCAAGCTCTCATTTCTCATTATTGTTGGTTAGCTGTTTTTTGTTTAGTGACATATCAACCTCTATTGGTTATTTAATACCAAAATCTCCGCAAAATTGTACACATTTTTTTTTTGAAAATAAAGGTTTTAGTGACGCAACTCTTACTAATTAACCCATGCCTGGAGTAGAAGAGGTGGATTCATACCTTTCCCAAGTGAATATAACGAAGCAAACTGGAAATGGAACATGGTTCTCTGATTAACAATTCCGAGCCATTATCCATTATACCACCCGCACACTCAAGCTTAGAGTACATGGTCTTTCTACATTATATGTCCTAGGGATTTCAACTGTCTCTTTCTGATTCTAAGTACAAGCGTCTTTTTAAATCATATTTTCATTTAAACTTCCTTTTTTCTCACATGTTTCATCACTAGTATTTTCTGTGTTGTTCTGTAGAACGTCTAATCTATACATATGTCAGAAAATTATCCACCATTCATATAGGTGGTTTGATATTACATGTCAGTCTTTTCTTTGTTTCTAACGGAATTTTCCTCTTTCTTAATACTTTGTTTAGCGTTTGGAAGGTACCTTTCTTTGTTCTAAAGCACCTTCTGATTTCTCTGCTACATTTTTCGACGTCTTATATCAGTTAAATTTCTGTAATTGATATTGATGTCTCCAATTTATAGTTTCCAGATGGGAGCTATCAATTGGAGATTGAGCTCTCTCTCTTGTTAACGATGAATGACTCCACAAAATATCTATTTACTGGACGCTTCTAATCGTCGTGTCTGTGGATCACATGTAATGTTCTATTTGTATCTGTCTATATGTCTGAGATGAGTTATTATGATTACTTACATTATTTACATTATTTGGGCTGTAATCCGCATCTTCGCTGCCATATTCACAGCATTTAGGCCGTTGTACGCTCCTGCCTTCTTCGGCTGATTGGAATTTCGAACCGACCCTTTTATTTCGTCAACCGGGATAGACTGTTCTACTTCAACGTTCCATGCCTCTTCCGGATGTCTCAGTTATTTCCCTTTAACTCAACTCTCCAAAATTGGTTCACTACTGGCGTTGAACTTACAACTCTTTGGGTCTAGTCACTGGATCTAACCCGCGTCTTTATCCACTCGGCCATGTGTCCTTGATCTCTCTAGACCAGTGAACGCCGTACAAGAAATAATACGTCTGAGGTAACTGGAAAAAATCCCATCCTCTTCATCCTCATGCTCCATTGGATTTATATTTATTCCAGAATTTCGAGAATCTTCTTGAAGGACGAGTTCTTAAAACCAAACATATGAATAATATTTATAGGATTGTTGCGGACCCGGTACCGTGCAGTGCTGGTTTAATAGAAAAGTGGCCTTGTGCCAGGACACTACACAAAACTACCGAGTCCACAAACAATGTATAAAAAAATGCGTGAGTGAACAATAGAGAAGGAAAAGGGGTCATTCAACAAGTGCATAAATTATAAATATCAAAAAGATAGCCTGAACAGAATGACAAAAGCGTCTGGTTGCAAAAGTTGTGTAATTTTTATTAAATTGAAAACAAGTAGGTTGTCTCGTCATTCGAGATCAGAGAAAATCTTCCGTGCCAAAACAGGAAAGCAAGATGAACAAGGCGGGAAAAAGGTTTTATCAAAATGAAAGAAGGTTCTGGAAAAAAAGGACTCGTTAACACGAGGTGTAGGTGCACAGATAAAAAGAGTACTCACTGTGGATTTTGGCATTGTAAGTGCATGTAGTATTTTTGTGTTTTTGATCCTTTTTTTATGTTCAGGTTAAAAGTAGTGAGAAAGTTCAGTCGTCTCAGAGTTTTTGGTCGGGCATTGAATTAACTGCTGAAATTTTTATCGGATTGATGTGGACGTCTAGCCAAAAGGACGGAGAATTATTTGCAGTTGGTTGCATCGTCTTGGTGAAATTACTTATGGCAAGTCAAGAGAGACGAAGAATTATTTGTAGTGAGTTGCATCGTCTTGGTGAAATTGCTTATGACGAGTCAAGAGAGACGAAGAATTATTTGTAGTGAGTTGCTTCGTCTTGGTGAATTTGCTTACGGCGAGCCAAAAGGGGCGAAGAATATTTATTCGTCAGTAAGATATCCCTGTCTGTATTATGGTTGACTAACGAGGGATAAAAATAAGTCACTTGTTGATCCGAAGTTCTGCCCACGACTGTGTAGTATGTCTCGACATTTTCTAGCCGAAAACGAAGATCATAAGATATCCCTGTCTGTATTATAGTTGACTGACGAGGGATAAAAATAAGTCAGTTGTTGATACGAAATTCTGCCCACGACTGTTTCGTGGGTCTCCACGTTTTCTAGCCGAAAACAGAGAAGGTCTGACCTGCGGGTAACTTCAAGACGAGAAGAAGTCTTGGGAAAGTGTGAGGTCGACATGTTGAAATAAGATATTCCGGCCCGCATATGGGTTAAGGGCACGGAATAAATGAGTTGTCCGTCTAGTTAGGTTGAAGATCGGGAAGCAACTGGCTTGCAAACGCTGTTCGTTTGAGACGCCAGGAAACGCGCGGGAAAAAATTCAAAATCTGTTAGGCTGACTTTATCAGCAGGAGCTATAGCAAGCGACCTTCCTCACTAGCTGTAAGAGAGAGGAAGGGGTGCAAACCGCGCGCACACACACACGCACGAGTGTGGAAGGAAGGGAGGAAAACTCGCGCGCGCGTAAAATGTAGATGGAATTAGTGTGTTATTCCATAGGATAACCTGTGAATTATCAAAATCTTGGTATGTATAATTTTTTTTTCATTCATTGATGTACACATTTGTCTAAAATTGAAAAGGAAAAAAGAAAAAAAATGAACGTGTAGCTTGCTTAAAGATAAAAGAAAATGTGTTCTCTATCCAGAACGTTGAACGGAAATTTTCTTTGCCGATAGAACCTTCTACCTTCTGTTTTGATTTTTTCTTTAGTTCTTCATCTACTGGTAGGATAATACTAAATTTGAAATTGTTTCCTCTTTATCAATGGCAATATTCAGTTAATTAGGGACTGCGCATTTGAAAAAAAGGATATAAACTTACGCTGATAGATTTTTTGGTTTTTGCTTCCGTTTTCGGCTTTTATTGCTTATTTCTTTTAAATTATCTCTTTAATATTATCAGTTTTTAAACTTATTTCGTTTTCATTTGTCATTAGAGTTTCTTTATAGAACTACAAAACGTCAAATTATATTAATCTGAAGAAAAAGGGGCTAAAATAAAGAAATACTCTGAAAATTCACCACACTTCTTGATCAAATATGTTTCCTGAAGTTACTTTAAAATTCAAGATCAATGATGTCTTATCCTTTTTGAGCCAGGGAATAATAAAATGGCACATTGTAAATTCAGATTGTTAAGTTTGGGAATGTTAAGTAGTTACCTTTTATGTGGGATACAGGAGCAAGCCAATTAAAATAACAATTTTCTTTTCTTTCTAATAAAAGATTCATGACATTTTCTTATTCCAAACCCCAAAGTGCATAGACACAAAGTAGTACATATAAGAGACACAACACTAATTTACACACACATACACACACACACACATACATATATATATATATATATATATATATATATATATATATATATATATATATATATACGGATACATCTTCCGAGATATTGGTAGTGCGTAAAATTTTTAGAGAAAGTAATAAAAAGTAATCTGGATTCACCTAAACTATATGCAAGTTAGTTAATTTTATGAGATTTAATTTCTATATAAGTGGAGGATGTGTGTTGTGACCAAGTAAATTGTTAAGAAATAACAAAGCAAGAGGTTGCAGATAAATAGTGTATTGAACAGTAAATACAACAGAAGAGTGTTACACGAGTTGTGAGTGTGTGTCGGTTGACCAGTATTCAGTCTATATCATTGTTGTCCCCTGAGGCCTAGTTTTCCTACTAACTTTATAGTAAGTGAAAGAGTCCACAATAGCTTCATTAGAGGGAGGACGCCACAACAATGTAACTCACCCCAGATTTTGCCATAATAAACCCTGCACTCAGTTGACACAAGTGGTTTGACGTGAGAGATATTCTTCTGACCGACGAGTGCAGATTACTCGACATGTAAACACGTAGTCAACTCTGCTGTACCAAGGACAGGCACGCGTGTGAAAAACTGCATGAGCGGCTTTAAGCGCGTGAATCATGCAGTTTTCTCACGCGTGCCTGAAGCGTGAAAGCGGCTTTAAGCGCGTGAATCTCTAACTTCTGAAAGAAGACAATACTCCATCAGAACACTTCTACAGAATCACACACACAAAAAGAACATTACCAAATAACAAAAAAAAAAAAGAAGGAAAACGCGTTAAATGAAGATTTACAAAATCAGCAACAACTAAAATGCATAGAACATGTAGCTAGAAAGGAAGATTACGATATAATCACGATATGGACTTTCTATATTATCTTAAACAAAAGATTGGAAAGAAAACCATCAATACGAGAAAGTGTGATAACAATGGACTTGTGAAAATTATTTTTCTGGATAAACTAAGAAAGATTTTACAAAGTTAACCGACACTAACTCAACTGTTCGGTCAAGGAATATAAAAGTTTTGCGTATGGAAAATGATAATTATAATATTACCATTATTATTACTACACCAGAGAACAAAGTCTCCCATATCCACACGGGAATGGTATTTCCGCATTCATAGCGGTCTCAGGGGACACACCCATTGGCCGGTGGTGACTGACGAAGTACAGAGTTGAATAAAATATAATGTTACATATGATATATATATATATATATATATATATATATATATATATATATATATATATATATATACACCTCAACTTTATGTATGTAATTGGCATCTTCTTCTGTGTGCTGTGGCTCTACAGGATGTGGCCGATCACGTCTCTCCGCAACTTCCTATCCTTTGTGTCTCTTCGTGATATTTGTTTTTTTCCATCTTTCTCACTCACAGTTCTGCTATCCATTCGCTTAAACTTGTCCTTCCTCCGTGTTTCATTTCTCTTCGATATGTGTCGTGAGTATAAAATTTAGCAATCTTTCCTTCCTAATTATGTGTAGTCCTGGGTATAACGATAAACTACATCCGGCTGTAAAGACTGATCGGGAGATTGGATCTTTTGAGAAATGGAACCACCTCTTATTTGCTGATGTTCCCAGGTTCAACCTGAAACGGGATGTTAGCACCTGTTACAGTCCCTTGAAACAAAACACTATGAAAGTAAGGGTGTTCCAATAACTTGCCCCGATTTTAATTTTTTTCTTTTTCTTTCAGATTTGGCGGACATTTGTGCGATATTATTTTTCACACATAATTGTCACGACTTAAATAACAACCATCCAATAGAAAAGATAAATAAATTTTCACCAACAACACTGATTTATTTACCGATGACTTTGATCCGTCTTAATGAAACACCCTTTATAAAAGTAAATTTTTATATAAAAAATTAACAACAATACATACTTATAGTAAAATTGTCAACAATATAATTTTAAAGCAAAATGAGCAGCAATACATTTCATAGTAGAATTACCAACAATACATTTTAACTATAGTTGAAGGCATAGAATTGCGTTCAAAATATATTTATTTGAAGCTATAAAATTGATCCCAAATATTTAGGTTTCAGCATGAAATAACCCATAGAGGTTGATATGCAGCTAAACAAAATCAACCAAACCTAATAATGTGTCCGAAAAATGTCACCTGCTACTTTCTGATTCTAGGTAAACGAGTACATTTTCTTTCCCTCTTTCCTTAAAACCTTCTCATTGCTTACATGCTCCGTCGATAGTATTTATCAGCATTCTTTAGTAGATTCACATTTCTGTTGCATTGAGTCTTTTCTTAATCTGTGAGGAAATAGTACGGAATTCAATCTCATATAAGATTTATATTACATTGCAATTTAGAGCCGTTTTCTTTGTTTCTAACGCTGTTTTCCTGTTTCTGATTATTTGTTCAGTTTTATTAAGGCATCTTTCCTATTCCTATAAGACTTCGGATTTCGGTGTCATATTTTCTATCCTCTGTTCAAAAACTTTCAAATATACAAATTCTTCAATTGCTTGATTTTGACATCTCCCATTCGTAGTTCGCATCTTGGGCTTTATCTCTTGCTGAAATCATACATTCTGTCATTGAAAGTTAGTCTTTTCTTTTCCCTTTCATCTACTGCCTTGTCTAGCAGATTCTTCTAAGTTTTCCATCTACATCTTGTTAATGTCTCCAGATCCGTTTGGATACGATTTTCATTCAAAAAATTGTAAGCCTCACCGAGAAGAAGTTGATGAATTAAGACAGATTTTTTTTTACTATTTTTTAATATAGTCCACCTTGACATCATTGCACTTGATCCAACGATGCTTAAGCATTGCAATTCCTCCACAGAAGAAGGCAGCGTCCTGGTCCCCACCAAAAATCCTCTCCAGTACATATGATCACATCATTCTTTCCAAAATGATGACCACTCAGGTGGGATGGGATTTGATTTTAGGAAACAGAAAGAAGTCAGATGGAGCTAAGTCTGGTGAGTAAGAGTGGTGGTATAGCAGTTCAAAGCTACAGTTGGCTGCTTCAGCTACGGCAACGTAAGATGTGTGAAGGTCTGTATTATTCTGGAGCAGGTATACCCCTAACCTCACTGTGTTTCGACTTGATTTATTCATTGAGGTCTTAATTTTCATGCACAGTATAGTCCATCAAGTGTTTTCCCCTTTTCTAGGTAGTCTATCATGATTACACCTTCAGAATCCCAAAAGGGAGAAGCCATCACGTTGCCAATAGAAGCTGTCTGTTTGAACTTCTTAGGGGTGGAGAACCAGAGTGTTTTCACTGTTTACTTTGAATCTTTGAGTTACTAATCTATGGTCGAAATTTTCAGGGTCAGGCTTGAAGCCACTCAGAATTGTTCTGGAAATACCAACCCTCTTTAGCTTCTGCTCTGGTGTCGGTATTCTTGGGATCCATCTGGCAGACAACTTACTCATTCACAAGATCTCTGTTAAAACATTATGGAGAGAAGCAAAAGTAATCCTTATGGAATTAACTATATGATGAACATAACTTGCTCATCAGTGGTTGAGGTTTTTGGACGACGAGGTTTTTGACCCGCTTGAATTCCACAGTCCACTTCATCACAGTTGAATAGGAAGGGAAGTTATCAGCAAATGTCTGTAGTGTGTCCTCACGGATTTCCTTGGGTGGTATACTTCACTTTTATAGATACTTTATGATTGCTCTGGCTTCTGTTTTGTCCACGTTTAGTTTTGTTGCACGCCTTTCACCTTTGTATGGGCCTCACCTGCACAGAAATTAAGACAGACATGTGAGTTAGTTTTTCTAGTTCCATAAGAAGTAGTAATGTGTTGGCACAACAAAACTGTTCAGCTATGGCTCTTCTTTCTGGGTGATGCTTTGAACTTTTTGAACGACGCGCGTAGCGTCACAGTTGAGAAGACATACGTCCCTTTGCTTTTTTTCTGCAATTGAAAATATAAAGAGAATATACACAAAGTAGACGCAATAAAAGTTTTTACTATTTTACCAGACATTTAACGCTTGGTATAATTCATATATACGGATTAGCGTGGAAATCGGAACTGTTGTGACGAGTTCAAATTGCACTGGAATTTTTTATTTATTCATTTCACGTTGTTGCACTCGGAGAAGGCTGGAATCCATCTTATTCCAACAGCGGATTAAATAACAGGGCAAATTAGGCTCTCTTGCCAATCTAGTAAAATAAAATTTGAATATAGAGAAGTATAGGTTCCCTCTTGTTCTTGAAACTTTCATTGTTGCTAAAGACAAGAGATTGTGATAATAAAGATTTTAAGTATAAGTATTTTATGCATTTATATCTCATCTTACTGAGGAGACCCCAAGAAACAATATTTTGTAATAAAAGTAAAAATAATGAGTAAAAGGTCAGAAAATGCTAAAAACATATTTAAAGTATACGTGCATTTTAAGACAAACTTTATGAAGAATATTTTCCAAAATATAAACTGACTGAGATTCAATTGGGTTTTAAATTTTTCATTGCAATTTCATTAACGATTGCCAACGTTCAAGTATTATGTATTATAATATCAATTTCCATCTAACAAACAAGAAAAAAAGGTAAAAAAAAGGAGGAAAACGACTTGAATCTTTATTCTTTTGACATAGCGTGTGACTTTAGAAACTGGGCGATCATGGCTTTACAATATTTACTGTTCGTTGTGGCTCCAAGCAATGTTAAATTTCTTTGTCACAACTCTGTCATCTATTCACACAAACTCATGACGTCGGTTACACGCTTCCCTGCCTCATTCATTCCTTCTGTATGTCCTTTAAGTGATAAATAATGTAATTCATCATTCATCATTATGTATCCTAGAAATATCAATTAGCCTCATGCTTTTTGTAAATATAAATGCTCATTTAGTTCAAATTTTCTTTTAAAATTCCTCGTTTTTTACATGCCCATTCCATGATATTTTCAGTATCCCTCTGTAGAATACTATCTCTGTCACTTCCAGTCTTTTCTTCATCTCCAAAGAAATTATCCAGCATTTATTGCCATATAGAAGGTTGGCTACGGCATATAAGTTTAGCACACATTTCTTTATTTCTAACGAAATTTTCCAATGTCTTAATACTCTTCTTGTTTTCTGTAAGGCCTCTTTCCTTATTTCGATATGCCATCGGATTTCAGTTTCAGACCTTCCGTCGTCTTTGTAGTATAGTACCAACTAAACTACACAGATATTTAAATTTCTGTACCTGTCTGATACTTGTGTCTCCATTTCGTTACAGAATTATATGCTAATTTGATCACATGATATATATTTAAGCAGCTCATGATATTACCGTCCTTTTGGCGCCAGGATGGATAATACATATCCGAAATGTGTTTCTTTCTGCGCAGATAAGATAATTATGTCTAGGGTGATCGAACACGTACAGACCCCTGTACAGTTTGATGATCGCCTGGGTATATCAATGTCAATAGCATTGTCAAGCAAATTACTAATAGGAACAGATGCAGGGAAAGATGGAGTCATGTCTTTCTTGGGAGATCGGAAATGAAAGAAGCAATTTCTGTATATTATTAAGCGAATTTAAAACATTTTTCCAAAACTGAATTGAAGATTTTTTATATTATTAATGAAACTGAAAACATTTTTTTTACAAAACTGAATAATATTATTTAATATGATGAACGGAACTGAAAACATTTTTTCCAAAATTCAATAATTTTTTTTTTAATATTATTAACGGAGCTGAAAATATTTTTTTCCAAAATTGAATATTTTTTTATAATGAAAGACACTGTTTTTCCAAAGTTGAATAGATTTTCCGCATATTATGAACGAAAATGAAAATATGTTTTTTCCAAAATTGAATCGATTTTGTTTTTTTTTATTATGAAAGGAAAATATTGAATATATTGTCTTAATGACACCTGATCAAAATCAAGTAAAATATAGTCACTCAAATGGTCTGTTATTTTTTTATTGGGAAAATATAGGCCATATATCAATATTTTGAACTGTCTTGTTCTTTTCCTCATTTATCCCTTGGGACATACAGGCAAATATAAACAATGTTTGCTTCTGAATTCTTCAGTACTCGGCAGTGTGAAACTGAAACAGTAATTTCTTAAATAGTAATTGATTATTCAAAAAAAAAAAAGAACCAAAATAAATCTTTCTGGGAATATTCGTTACTATTCAACCTATCACTTCGGATTATGTTGAGACAGATTTCAAGTCTAATTAAAGAAAAACAATTGCACCTTTTACAATGGTAACTCTTCAGCTTGTGATGTATCGACGAATTTTGTGAAATGTTATTTATAGGTGAAAACAACTTATTAATAGTTAACCCCACTCGACAAAATAACAACGCAGTTCTTCAAATGTATGTGGCGTTTAAATAAACCGAAACCGATGTAAACAGCTTGTGTATTAGTTGAACGGAGTTCTATTTGCAATTAAATTAAACGAACTGGTGTTCCTTTATATCCGGTCGCTCTATAAATACTGGTATCATGTAACATAATACTACCTGCCACATAATCTGGTCATCAGCGGCTAAACCGATTCCCCACCAGCCTTTTTTTTGTGAGAAGGGCGTCTAGTTTACCCATCAGGATTAAAAGAGGACCTGTCAAAAATCGGATGAACTTTCATGTAGAGTCGACTTCACTTTAGCACAATAGGTTAGACTGGGGCTCCATAGCTATGGCTGCCGCCAGTTAGGTGAGTGTATGGCATCGCTTGACGGAGTGTATCCTAGACTAAAGTGAACGGCCATGGCGGAAATAATCAACGGCCACGTGATGAGGGTATCGGCTCTAGTTTGTACTGAAGAGGGATGGGAACCGCCAGATTTACTCGTCCCAAAATACTCAGAATAAATGTCGCTTCGGCTTTTCAGCTCAGATATGCCGAAGGAATACGGCTTTTCAATCATTCTTCGACCATACCGAGGAATGGTATTGCTTCTACAGATAATGATGATTTTTTAATAGTTTGTGAGGTTTTAATTGTATTGAACAAATTATATTGGCTTCCGTGATTTTCTACACAGAGGACTATCATTAAAATCGAAAGCGTGATGCAGATTTTGGGATAGAAAAGAGGTGTCAAATTCCTGTGTGCTTTTCTTTCATGTTATATAAGAAAACGTCAACCATCTTAATATTATCAAATGCATGGTAACCTGCAGGACGTTGAACCGAATACTCTGTTCCGGTAAGATAAGATGTACAGCTTTTATCTATCCCTCTTGGGATTAACCTTGAAATGCCTCTTTTATTCATGTACCCATTATTCCGTTAAGATGGAAAGTTTCAATTTACTTAATACCCGAGGGTTAGGGCGTACTTTTGTTGGCATGTCAGCTATCCGGATCCACATGAGGGTGAAGTTTCGAATTCAATATCAAATAATTGGTACATTCATCCCCAAGGGGAAAGTGTTATTCTTACTGATTTTCTAAGCTGGAAAATTCTAGTCTTTACTCTGGAAACGTACACTGATATTTCCCGAGCATAAATGACTAATGTTTTGATATCTGGCTAACGAAATTGGATCCAGCTGTCTCTCTGTATCTTAATTTTTCTCCATCTCCAATTTTTAAATCTATCTATCTATCTATCTATCTATCTATCTATCTATCTATCTATCTCAGATTGTTTATAAGTCTATCCTATCTTCTTCATCTATCTATTTGCTGATAAGTTGGATAGATAGATAGATAGATAGATAGATAGATAGATAGATAGATAGATAGATAGATATCACTTCATTTATATCTATTCATCTCTTTGAATTTTAAGCTATGTTTATCTAAACGAGGAAGTGTCAGATTTTGAGAAGATGGTCAACCAAGTTTGGCCATTTCTCTAAATCTCTATCACATCAGCAATTATGAGAATCTTGGACTGATTACCTTTCTGAAGTTCCTGGGACACATAATGAGGAGGGAAGGCCTGGAGAATCTGATACTCACGGGTCGAATAGAATGAAAGAGAGACAAGGGAAAACAAAGCATGCCATACCTAGCGGCCTTAAGCAAGTGGTTGACAGAACGTGGTCTGAGGGAGGTGGCAAATGGAGCGAACTTCTTGAGAGCTACAAGGGATAGAGAGGTTGGGTTAATCCTGAAAGGACACTACATATAGAAAGAATCTCAACCATAACGTTATTTCCGCTTTATCTCAGCCCCTTTTCTATTCTTTCTTTCTTTCTTTCTTCTTCTCCCCCCTTTCTTTCCCACCTCTCTTTTCAGACTGTTCAAATCAATTTATAGATCTCTTCGTTGACCATCACAGTAGTGATTTAATTTCAGATGCATTCGGTCCGTTTTTACCTGTTAGTAGCACCTTTTAAGAAATAGCGTTTTTCAAAACGGATTGTTACTAATAGCATTTTTGAATTGTATAGTCCTTTTCATGATTTTTCAAAAGGTATATACCAGCGTCCCGACACTTGGAAACAATTTTATTCATTTGTTCATTAAATTATTTTCGTTCTCAGTTTCTGTAATTTTTAGTTTTCCTCCAGGTTTGTTTTTCTTCAGCGTATTATTAAATACCATTCTGCTAATGGGGATTTCTTTCCCGTTTTAATTCTCCTATATTTATTGAAAACTGTTATTTGAATGGAAGCAAAAGATTTGTTCACCTTTCTTCAAATTCTTTTCTCAATTACTCTGATCTAAATGCCCTCAAACTTTCATCTTAAATTACATATTTTTCTCTCTGCAATTTGCCTCTGTAATGTATGTAAAACAGGAGACACTTATATACGCAGATATATGCGAAGTCAGCTGTATTTGGAGAAACTAGATGCATATAGTGATTTAGCATTATATATGTTAACTTTGTCAGCTTTGGCGGGTTTGCTATTGAGGCAGGAGTAAATGGTAGTATCATCTGCATAAATGTCTACTTGGGAACTGATGATATCAGGAAGATCATTGATGAAGATGAAAAATAGCGTAGGACCCAGTATAGAGCCTTGGGGAATAACGGTGTTCGTGTGAAAAGGTCTGGAAGCGATCCCGTTAAGGACAACCTATATATATTGATTGGGTAAAACTATTTGTGAAACAATTTCTGCCTTGACCAAGAAAAAGTCTATATTTATTGCTCGGAACTCTCTCTCTCTCTAATAGGTCAGTTGAATACGCTACCTTGCTTGCAATCTTACGGTACCCCATGGGATTTTTATCAAATGACCACATAACGCATTTTCATTTTTTTTAAAAAAAGAAATAAAGAACGCTATAACATTATTTTCAAAAATAATTAAACAAACACACGACATGGTAGAGGAGGGCATGAAGAAGAAGAAAAAGAGGAAGAGGAGAAGAAGAAAGAGAAGCAGTGGAGGAGATAGGAGAATAAGATGAAGTAAAAGAAGAAGACAATGACGAAATGTGGAGGCGGAGAAGAGGGAGAAAAGAGGGAAGAAGTGAAAAAGAAAAGGTGGAGAGAAGAAAAAGAAGAAGACAATGACGAAATGTGGAGGCGGAGAAGAGGGAGAAAAGAGGGAAGAAGTGAAAAAGAAAAGGTGGAGAGAAGAAAAAGAAGAAGACAATGACGGAATGGGGAGGAGGAGAAGAGGAAGATAAAGGGGAAAGAAGTGAAAAAGAAAAGGTGGAGAGAAGAAGAAGAAGAAGAAGAAGAAGAAGAAGAAGAAGAAGAAGAAGAAGAATTGTAAATGTATCGGCGTGTGTGTAAGCAAGGACTTACGACTTCGGATTTCTGGTTTTAAAGTTTCTTTGAATCCAGAAATGTCATAATCCCTAAATTTTCCTGTTGGCAGAGGTTGCAAATATTGTTGCGATTGTTGTAAGGCTTTGACTTTTAAAAAAATTTCCAGCTTACAATCGGATCCCTGTGGTCTTTTTCCCACACATGGTTACCTAGTTTGATAGAGTACCTAAGATTTGCTAGCTTAAATGACGATCTATGATTGTACTGTCTACGTTTGAATGTACCATTCGTGCATCCTATGTATGTTTTATTTTGGCCATTAAGATCTGTTACTTCTTTATAAATTATGGCTTCTGTTTCATTAACTTTTTATGTTCTGTTCCATTAACCTTTTATATTATATATATATATATATATATATATATATATATATATATATATATATCAAACGACCAGATATCAGTCAAGCGTATACACGCATGTTAGTGTGCATACACGGGCAAGAAGTTAGTCATCAAATTTATGGATGTGGTGTAAACGTAATAGTGCTCGATGTGGTTAGACAGAGCAAAGATATATATTAATTAGTATATTGTCCTGCACAAGGTCTATGTTGCTAAACAAATGATTTATATATAAATTAATGGCTAAGCCATTTATTTACTGTTAGCAACATAGACCTTGTACCCGACGAGCATTAATTCAGCGAATCATAAGTCGCACACCACTTTCTGACCATGAGACGCAGGTTCGAATCACACCATGATTGATTTGACAGACTGGATCGAGGTCGATGCCATCATGTGGCAAAGTGCCTGAAAACCATAGCACAGGTTGACCCAAATATTGTGAGTGAAATTGGGTCGATAGCTGTGCTAGCACAAAGCCACAAGTCATCGTGGCGGAGGGTTTGAACATGCTGGCCTTGATCAAATTGTTGATCATGCTAGATAACACGCTCTCTCCCAGAAACTGTAACTAAGGTATGCTCACCATAGTTGAAGTATAAACCATAGGTGAGCTCTGTGGGTGTTGGGCAAACAGAAATGTGCCTAAGCGACCGTCTGCAATAGTGATTTGCTAGCCGCCTTAGTAGACGGGTATCCTCGAATACGAGTGTCCAGTTATATATATATATATATATATATATATATATAATATAATAATCGACTCTCCCGTCGAGATTCGACGTATGAGGGTCAAGCAGATCAGTTTCCAGGAAACCGACAGCCCGACACCGGCACATAAGATTTGATTATAGTGGTGAAGGCCTCGTGCAGGACCATCCACACTTTTTGAAGGGACGAATACAGAGACCTGGTGCACCGAATGCCACAAGGTTCTCAAACGACCCTCCGCAGGTTTTGAATTCAGTGTTGTCCTTCTCCTAGACCATATATATATAAATGTAAAAGACAATGTTTATAAATATAAAAGACAAGAATTTATGAATTTTACAAGTGTAAAAAAAGAATTCGTGCATTTACCATATTACAAAATTCATATAAAAAATTCTCACTTGAAATTTTGAACTTTAGCGTTGCGGCTCGCACGTTCAGAGATTGTACAACCATCAATAAATAGCACATTCTTAAAAAAAAAACATCTTTCGGTCTACAAACAATTATTTCGTCTTCAAGTTTTAACTTTAAAGGAAAAGAATTACAGCCTGATGATGGAGACATGGATCTTCGAAAGTACTTGCTTAACGTAAAAAAAATATACACTAGAAAACATCTGACAACAGTTTTATAAATGAGGATCACATCATTCAATGGATTAACAGTATTTTGATGCATACATTATATTCTACTAGATTTTTGTTATCAAGCTTCGAGGGAAAGAAAAAGTGAAATATTTTTATTCGTTCACGAAAACGCCACCCAGTCTGAGAAATCCCTTTCTTAGGTCGTGTCCAATTAGCGATAAACTGCTTGAAAATACCACGTGTTAAAAAAGCGGAAGGTGTCATCGCAGTCGCTTATGATAAGGGCAATTTAAATTTTTATTTTTTTTAAGCAAGGTGTTTCTTCCCCCAGAACAAAGCCAAGGATTGTCCACGCCCGACTAAAGACGTCATTGGCTAGATGGGATCACGTGGCGCACGAAGGAGGAGGAAAAATACCCGACCAGGACCTCATTGGCCGAAAGCGGTCACATGGCACACAAAGGAGGAGAAAGATACCCGACCAGGACCTCATTGGCCGAGAGCGGTCACGTGACGCACGAGGAGAATCGGTCGACGCCCTTGTCAGAGGTGTAAGTATGAGGGGCCGATACGAGGAAGCGGGGAAGCGGGTATACGCCCTCAGAGACACAATAAGGAAGTAGGAGTGAAAGTGAATTACCGAAAATGGAAAATCCCTAACCAGAAATAAGAAGGGTGGATAAGTATTTAGAATTATCAAGAAAACCCTGGCGCCGACAGACCCACCCCAGTTTTTGACTGCATCAATAAAAGCGGGACCCCAAACGACAGAAAGGAGATCAGCCGCGGACGGCGAGCGGATTACAGTTTGAGCCGTGAACGACAAGCAGAGATGAGCGTCCAGTGTTGAAACCGCGTCAAGATAGCTAACCAAGATTCACGCACACTTCTGGAATCTTCTTCAACCAAGAACAAGTAGTTTGAAGAGCGACTTAAAATCAGTCCACAGAAATAAGTTTTTTTTTCGACTTTCGTCCAAGGACACGCCGAAACACAAATTTCTTAGAGAGCAGACAACTGGAAGCCTTAAAGTTGCCTAGTAAAAGCGTTGTGTCACAATCCAGAGAACGGGTCGGGAGGTAGACATAGTCCTATGTACCGAGCAAATAGACATAAAAGTTTGTTACCTTTTCTTGACGTTGGACCTTGTGAGTTGTTATTTTATTTTTTTTTTTATTATACATAATTGTGTGATATCACCCCCGTTAGACTCAACTTGCATTACGGTCCCAAGCCCTGTTGATCTCGTCTGTCTAAGATCAAGTCACAACGTGGGTAGGCAGACCGGAGATCAGTGCAGTTACCCTGGTAACCAGGCGTTGGAAGCGGGTTGGGAACGACGAGGCTGGTATCAATCTAACCAAAGGGTTAGAACGTCACGTTTGGAGCAGCGAGGAGCGAACAGCTGACGCCGCGACAAATGACGTCACAACTGGTGCTGTCCGTGAGCAGGATATCAGAGCCTGGGGAGCACGTGACGTCACAATTGGCGCCGCGAACGGGATCGAACGACACAGTCGACGCTGCGACCGGGGGACGACGTCACATATATATATATATATATATATATATATATATATATATATATATATAGGAGAGAGACAGGCAGAAGAAATATAAGACTTTGGCATGTTTTTAATGTTTTTAACCTGAGAAGTGTAAGTTTGGTTGATATAGGTATCCTGATATAACATTGAATATATTCGGCTAACTTCCGACGTAGTAACATTTTACTGTGCACTTTATGAGACTAACTGCAATAATGATACGTGATTTTTTTATAACAAAGTTTATCCAATACAATGCTCGCAAGCCAGTAAAATGATTGGGGTGCTGATAAAATAGTCTTGATAAATGAGGGGCGTAGCATGAAGGAAACAAAAAGTAGTAGGAAGTGAAGATTATAAGTATAAAGAGAATCGATAACAATTGGCATTTGATTTGAAGTGATCAGGAAAGCATCCTCACAAGAGTCTCTTTCCACAAAGAAGCAGTTCCTGAGAAAAATCTATCGAAATTTTCTCCTTAAGTTTGCTATGCATAGATATGAAGCTGATTTGACTCTGTGAAAGAGACCACTAGAAGCAGTTGTCATGCCATGCAAATGTATGTTCTTTTTCTTTACTTGCAGCCGTTTGTGAGAAGTGTGGGCTTATGGGAGACTGGATGGTCATTTCAGAAAACTACAGCGCATGCTACGGTGGCACGTCATTGGTGCTTCTATATTGAAAAGAGATTTCAAGGAGTATGAAATATTTTCGAAACTAACATAATTCCTAAACACGTACACAAGGTTCTGATCGGCCTACATACGCTCACTGTGACCGTCGTGTTTGAAAAATCAGCTCTTGTAGAATGTATGGCATCCTCAGATAGATTGTTTATGTTTCGTTTGTTTTCACATTATTCAGACTATTGTCTTCATCATTGTCGCCATATTTATCGCCTGTCTATATTTCTGAGATGAGGTATTATGTACATTATTTACATTATTCGGAGTAAATAAATATGGCAACAAAGATAAAGACAGTAGTCCGAATAATGTAAATAGTAAACATAATACTTAATCTCAGAAATATACACAGATATTGGTTTGTTTTGTTTTACGGCATATCAAACTCAATGGTATTTTTTAATGCCGACAAGATTTTTATTGCTGGTAATATTTTTTCCAAAAATTATTATTTGTAATAATTTTTTCAAAAAAGTGTTGCTGGTAATAATGTAATACTGGTAATATTTTTTCCTTCGAAAATTTATTGCTTGTATTAATTTTTTACAAAATTCTATTTCTGGTATGAAAATATATTTTTGCACGTTTTGATACCAGTTTGGGGGTTAACTATTTCCCATAGCTGGGACTTTAACATGTTGTGCTACCACCCCGGGTCATGGTGGACCTGGCAGCAGGCATCAGTAATTAAGAGGTGGTTCCACGCTCCTCAAAACCTCCTGATCCGAGGCCTTGCTGATGGATGTAGTTTATCGTCATACCCAGGACGCTTCAGTATAGAAGAGTAAATGTAGAAGCAGAAGAGTCAGCACAGATCATTGTGAATGTTTTACCTGTACAAAGAATATGTGCATGCATACTGCCATACAGTTTTCCACTTACAACAGAAAGCTCTCATATCCGTATCTAGCGGTATCATGAGACTGTCACCTGGAGATTCGAATGACGCCAAGTGTTATTGAGAGCAAATTTTCTTTTCGTGTAAGAGTTGGACGCCTGCGTGTTCATGCAACACAGGCTTAAACATGTCATCATATAGGTTGCAAAAAGTTACAGCTCTCGCCCACCTTTGGGGTTGAACAGTAGCATGTACATCCATACGAATCCAATGAGTTCTAAAGCCATTTCTACAACATTAAGACGATATGAAGTTCCATAAATTTAATATCCGTCTTGATTAATGGAGTAATTAATTAAGAAGCCAGTTTAAATGATGCGCGTTAGTCCACAGAAGGGCATTCATTATCATCACTTTCTGGTGAAGCTCGGTGAGAAAACATATCCTTGTCTTACACTCCTTTCTATTTTTGCATATCTTTGTGGTGTACTTCATCGAACACCTTTGCATCAATTATCCGTTATAATTCATATTGTCATGACGATATTTCTGTAGTTCAAATCTTTAATTGCTCTTTGCTCAAGTTATTTTGTTTTAAATTTGTTCACACTATGTGTTTAAATAATATGATTTTGCAAAACAACTATCCTTTTTCAGTTACGTTTTTATACAGTGATTATATTTTATTATGATAAAACCATATCCATTATGTTTGTCGCGTATGAATTAGGTAATTCCTTGTAATGTACATGCTTTTATGAAACTAGTTTCCGTCGCTATGAGAAAATAGTTCTTTCCTTCGAAATATTTTGCCAGCGGAAATAGAGTAAAACAAAGCAGTAGCTGTCATTAATTTATATTAGAATATTTTTGTTCACAGCCATAACGAATAATAACATTGCCTGAGATTTTCAATACGATTAGCCGGGTTATGTGATTGCAGAAAAATATTGTGAAAATGCTTGGAGGTTTTCATGATCTTTTGAGTACCGACACATGTCCAGACCGGTAGATGTAACTTACACTATTCTAAAATATATACTTGTATCCACTAAATATAGGCAAACATCAGTAGCCCGATACGTTAGCGCGATACACAGTAATCGGCACTGAATGATAACTGATAATGAAATATACCGCCATTTTAATGGAGTAATGAATTAAGAAGCCATTTAGTAAGGATCATGTTAGTTTGCTCGCAAAACTAAAACAAACACGTTTCTCTAAAGACGGCCATCCATTATCATCACTGTCGAATATCATCAGATATTGCAGATATTGCTGCAGAATGCTAACCAATTCTTTTAGGTTGAGTCATAAGTAATTTCCGTTTTCGGCGTGTGATAGAAAAGTGAAAGAGAGTAAGATGTAAGTATATTTTGCCAGTTCAGGATCCCACTTTGGACCCGCGACATTGAGACAGGAAGATACAGAAAAAGGGAGTGACAGAACTAATTTCAACTCGGAAATTCAAAAGAGTAATTTGTAGTCCGAGCCCCACATTCAGTTTCTAATAAAAAAAATTCCCGAATAGTTCCATTTAGGTGTACTTCTACGTGCTTAATTTGAAAATAACAAAGGCATTTTGATAAAATTTACCGTTTTGAAGTTATCAAGAATAAAAATTCGGACTCATTCGCGTCGCAGTGAGTGAAGTTGAAATTAATTCTGCATCCCGAAAAAGGTTGCATTTAAAGGGTTTGTTCAAATACAGGTCCCATATAAATTAATGGTAAATGCTTCTTTTTACCTCATTTTGGCTATCATCGGAAACAACTTTTGTTAAAGTGAGGTGGCATAAACTCAAAATTTGAATATCTCTGTGATTAGCTACGATGATATGGTGGAGTGACTTGTGTGCTCCCCACTACTCCCAAGACTACGTTGGCGGCAAAATATCTCTTGGTAGCCCATTATAAAATCTAGCTAGACTGGTCAATGGTTAGTAGCCACAAAAAGCCTCATCCAATTTTTTGTAATCATTTCATCCCAAGCAAGTTGATAATACCAGTAAAGACCAAGGAATTACTAGTGGAAAAGGATGATTAATCTTTAGTAAAGAGAAAGGGCAATAGAGGAACAGGTTTCAGGAAGACAGACAGATGGCGATTGACGTTACATTTAAATCTTTGAAGAGATGAGAAGTGCAAGAAAAGAAACTATTAGAATAGGACGTACGGTTACATCTAGCTAGGTAAACAGTAAAACGATGAGACCTAATAGTCAATCTAGTATTACGCTTAAATACACGCAGTTGTCTTGAATGTCATTCATTTGCTACGGCTTATTAACCATTTGCAGGTTTTTTAAAACCAAAAAATACATTTTTACATTGTAATTTTTCTTTGAAGATTATAATGGTGTACCGATTGTGGCACCCTGCATTATTAGAAAAACTAAAAAGAAATATTCATAGAAATATGATTTAATTTTTATTCGGTTTATTAACCAGTTGTTAGTTATTTAGACGAAGAATAATTGAGTTTTGAGAATAATTCTCTAATTGTATTTAGGCGATCCTAAGGGAAGAAGAAAAAAAAAAAAGAAAAGAAAAAGAAAAAAGAGAGGGAGAGATGGATAATGCAAAAGCCGGTCATAAGCGAAAACAGGTGTCAAGAGATATCTAGGCCAACGCGCCTGACCGAATTTCACGAACAATAGAAATTGTTATTTGAAAGAATAGAGTTAGAGATAATTAAAAGAAAGAAAGGGAACAGACATGGTACAAGTGGAAAGACATCAAGACGGACGATTAATAAAATCGGTCAAAACACCTGGCCTACTTTTGTGTCCGCGGAATGTGGAAGTTCATTATCAATTTGGAGAAATGGGATTTTTTAGAACAATGGAAAAAGAAATATTAATCGAAAAAAGGTGTCTTTGGGATGAGAGGGTGACCGCTGGAATTGTATACAGATCCTGACCAGCTCTAGAGTTGAAGATAAGAACCCCCACGATGATAAAGTGAAGATATTTTCAATTCAGATAATTAAGATTTTGGCTATCAGGCCTGAGCGAAAATAAAGGAATGAAAACAATTGTTTTGGCTCACAGAAAGCGCCAGCAAGACGAGAAAATTCTTCCTGAAGTCACATCTAATTAGCGGCGGGCTGTTTTGACAAAAAGCCAAAAAGGTGAGAAAGGCCGAGATTGTCATTTTCGTGCGTGCGAAAAAAAAGGCCAAATTGGATTTTGTTTTTTTTTAGCAAGGTGTTTCTTCCCCAGAACAAAGCCCCGGATAGGCCACGCCCGATTGGAAACGTCACGAAGGACGAAACACGCCCAACCAGAATCTCATTAGCTGAGAGCGGTCACGTGATATGCGAGGAAGAGGAGAAAGGACGCTCGACCAGGACCCATTGGTCGAAAACGGTCACCTGACATACGAGAGACCGGGAGAGATGGGTGTGCGCCTCCCCCCCCAGAGGCACTGTGAGGAAGTAGGGGTGAGAGTAAGAGCGATAATGGGAAATCAGAAATAATGCGACTTTTGGAATTATCAAGAAAACCCTGACGCCGACAGACCCACCCCAGTTTGTTGCGGCGTCAATAAAAGCAGGACCCCAATCGACAGAAATCAGAGTTGCGGGGTGGACGGCCAGAGCAGTTGGAGAGCGGACGGCGGGCCCTGTTCATTCGCCCCTTGCGGGCAAGAAGGGTCGGTCCGTTTGGCCCGGACAGGCAGAGAAGTTGCAGCCAAGTCGAAGAGAAGAAAATTGCTCGAAAGCCGTAGAGAAGTTGGAGCGGAGTTGCAGGCCAGACAGGCAGAAGAATTGCAGGCCAGATAGACAGAAGAGCTGCAGGCCAGACAGGCAAAAGAATTGCAGGCCAGACAGGCAGAAGAATTGCAGGCCAGATAGGCAGAAGAATTGCAGGCCAGACAGGCAGAAGAGTTGCAGGCCAGACAGGCAGAAGAATTGCAGGCCAGACAGGCAGAAGAATGGCAGGCCAGACAGGCAGAAGAGTTGCCGGCCAGACAGGCAGAAGAATTGCAGGCCAGACAGAGAGAAGTTAGAGTTCCCCGGACGGCAGCGAGAAGAGTTCAGTCTCAGACGGCAGAGAGAAGAGTTCGGACCTTGGCGAGAAGAGTTGCAGGGCGGACGAAGAAGAAGTTACTTGCAGTTGCGCATAGAAGAAGTTGAAATCAAACCAAGCCTAAGAACAGAGATTCGTCCAACCCAAATCGAAGTGAAGAAATTCGTCCAACTCAAGCCGAAGTGAATAAGCTCGTCCAACTCAAGCCGAAGAGAAGAATCAGCCGTGAACGACTGGTAGAGATTAGCGCCCAGTGTCGAAACCAAACCACACTCCGACATACAAAATTCTAGAGAGTAGGCAACTCGAAGTCTTTAAATTGTATGGTAGAAGCTTGGTGCCACAGTCCACAAAACGGGTCGGGAAGTAAGAATAATTTTTATGTAACGAACATTAGATATAAAAGGTTGTTACCCTTTTTTTATCAGTAATTTTTGGCCTCGTGAGTTTTTTTTTTTTACTTGTGTGTTGCCACCCCGTCGAACTCAACTTGCATACGGCCCCAATCCCTGTCTGATCCCGTCTGTCTAAGATCTAATCACAACGTGGGTAGTCAGACCGGAGATCAGTACAGTTACCCTAGTAACCAGGTGTTGGAAGCGAGTTGGGAACGGCGAGGTTGGTAATCATCTAACCAAAGGGTTAGAGCGTCACACTTGGAGCAGCGAGGAGCGAACAGCTGACGCCGCGGCAAAAACGTCACAACTGGTGCTGTCCGTGACAAGGATCGACCCTTGGGCGGCTACATCACGTCACGTCACAATTGGAGCCGCGAACGAGATCGAACGACAGAGTCGACGCTGCGACCAGGGGGGGGGGCGACGTCACAATAATGGTGTACCGATAAAGTCTTACTACTTCGCTCATAGCTAGAGTTGAAGAGGTGGATTCGTACGTTTCCCAAGGGTATTTGCCTATAAGTAAATATAACGACATCAACGGGGATTCAAACTCGAATCTCTGATTAATAACTCCGGGCAATTATCTATTATACCACTCACACATTCAAGTTTACAGTACCTGGCATTCCCAAACAGTCAGCCATCTAGGTACTGGCCAGGCTCGATATTGCTTAACTTCGGTGAACGTACGTGATCAGATTTTTCAACGTCAATGCGTTGGGAAAGTGATTGAAATGCCAGATCAGGACCGATAATATTACAATCCTTTCTTTTTACTATTTCGTGAATTTCCACACCACACACACACACACACACACACACACACACACACATATATATATATATATATATATATGGATATAATGGATTCGACTGCTAATACCCTTGAAAAAGGTATGAATCCTCTTCTTCTCCCTGCAGCTATGGGTAAATAGCATGACAGACTGGGTTGTATAGCCTTGGATGGCAACTGGTCTAGGAGATGGACAATTCTGAATTCAAAGACCTGCGGAGGGTCGTTTGGGGAACTTGTGGCACGTAGTGCTTTCACCACTATAATCAATTCTCATGTACTCTTGTCGGGCTGTCGGTTTCCTGGGAACTGATCTGCTTGACCCTCATACGTTGAGTCGACGAGAGAGTCGAGAGAGTATATATATATATATATATATATATATATATATATATATATATATATATATATATATATATATATATATATCTCGATAAATATAGCCAGAGCGCCAGACCAGATATAGCAGCAATATTAAACGCACAGGCAATTGGTAGATATATAAATCTGCAAGATGGTTTCTGATGATAATAATTGCCTGCTACGACACAGTGAACCATCCTTCTTAGCAGTAGACATAGCAGTTAGTTTAATATAATCATTCCACTTCATGTCAGGGGAAGACGTGAGACCAAGAAGGCGCAGTGAGTTGCTCTCCTGGAGCAAAACTCATTAATAAAAAGATCTGAGGTGTGCAACAATTCACCAGTGTTTCTTATTACTACAGATTTTATATTTATTGCCTAAGCGTGTTTTCACGGATTTTTTTGTTTTTTGTTCCTTTTCATTAACAATGCCATGCATTCTTTATTAAGGCCTTCGAATATCCAGTCCGGGAGTTGACACTTACACTCTTTAAGAAATAATTAAATACGTGCATCTATTAATATGCTCAAGTATCGATCGGCCAATGCGTTGGCTTGATATGCAGTGATTGATGGCAGATGATAGTCAAATACAACGGTATGAATGGACTAAATTTATTTATGTGATATGTCATTTCCCTTTTCGGGAACCAGCTGTAATGACGAATATCTCATCCTAACTAAATATTCCTTATAAATAACATAAGAGCTGATGAAATATGTGTTATATACGCCAATATTTATACATCATTTCTATTATGATGAACCAGCTATAATGACGAATAAGTCATTCTAACTATTCCTTTTAGATAACATAAGAGCTGATGAAATATGGGTTAAATACGCCAATGTTTATACGCCATTTCCGTTTTGATGAACAAAATATAATGACGAATGTCTCATCCTAACCGTTCCTTAAATATAACATAATATATGATGAAAAATCGGTTTCCTACACCAATGTTTATACGTCATTTCCATTTTACTGAACCAGCTGTAAAGACGAATATCTCATCCTAACTAACCTTTCCTTAAATATAACATAAAACGTGATGAAAAATGCGCTACCTACGACAATGTTAAGCGCAAAAGCAGTGGATTGACAAAGATATATCTTCACAATCGATCCCACAACTGAGTTCCATGGAAAAGAATAATGTGTTGCGTGTAGTAGGATCATTGGAATATTATTTAGTCTTCTTAAAACGTAACGAAACAATAATTGCCCATTTATACGTTCAGCAGCTGTAAGTCGATCCATAAAGGTTCAGTCGAAAAGCGCCCTGCGTTCGTCAGTATGACGAATGATGCTTTCTTTTCTGATAACTCAAAGTCATGTACAGCAAGAATGTAACAAACGAAAAAAATAGTATTCACTTGTTTGGTTCCACTCCTACCACCATATTTATCTGATCTCGCACCAACCGATTTTCATCTTTTTTGATCGCTGCAAAATTATTTGGTGTGGAAAACTTTTTATAATGAGCACCAAATTTATAAGTTCGTCATAAAATTCTTCACAGCAAATGCAGCCGAATTTAACTGAAAAGGCATTAAAAATTTGACTGATAAGTGAAAGACCCAGTAGGAGTACACAGTTTCGCCTCTCGTCTTATCAATCCTATTCGGTCTTTTGAACAGGAGTAGAGGTTTATCCCTTGTTTCCTGTTTAGGATCGGGTTTCCGGTTCCTTGCATAAGTCTTCTTCAGCCTTGTACTCCTAACGCATGTGCAGGAACTCCGACGTTTTATCCACGAATTATTTATTTTACAATTTTTTCTCTCCTCTACCAATAAGAAAAGATATGTTTACCTATCCTCCGATTCAAACTTCTCTCCTGTCTTTCGAACAGGAATAGAGTTTTAGCCCTTGTTTTCTTTTTTGATTGGGTTTCCGGTTCTTTCTAAAGACTACTTCAACTCTATATTCTTAACGCTTGACCTTACTTACGCTAATCCAATTCCACAAGCTTACTCTCTATTTTCAGTGGCCCTTAGGCCTTGTATTGGGTGAACACTAGTAAAAAATGAAAATAATGGTAACTATAAATATTTTCATTGTAATTTTTCGCATGAACTCTTCGCTATGGTACCTAGACTTTATTAATTTATGCTCAGTACTAGATTGAAAAGGTCTCATCAATTTATATTTGAATTGGATAGATGTAACTGTAAGTTCTATGCTAAGTGGTCTGTTTTCTCGCACTTCTCGCTTGTGAAACTGTCTTCAATCTTCATGCTTTCCAACCAACTTTGATATTCAAAAATTAAAATGTTGTGTCAATCGTTATCTACTGTCTTTTTGATTACTCTTCTACTGTTCTCGTTCCTTAATAAAAGTTCTCTTTTTTCTTACTCTCTCCCACACAATAACCGTTTGTCTCTTAGACACTATTCTTCCTCGCAAAATATATAATTGAATAAAACGCAATTGGATTTTATTTTCGAAGAATAAATTTCATAACGGGAAATCATTTATGAAACAAGCTTGTGGTTTCTAGTAAGAATTGCAACTATTATGATTGAATCGTACTTACCACGTAAGTGTGAAACGAAAAATAGTATACCTATAAGAAACAAGTTTATTTTGTTCAAGTTCGATTTAAATTTTTTTTCGAAAAGCAGTGCCAGTATAAGTCTTTAAGGAAAGTAAAATATGTTTTCTTGTTACAGCCGTGGATTTGATTACACAAAAAAATTAGATTTTAAAAATAAAACAATATTTATCTCAGATTCTGTGTCTAGCTTATTTGATAGTTTCAACCTGATTTCCTATTAAAACAAATTTTGCTCAATGCTGCTTCCATAATATAGATACGTAATTTCTCTGTTTTAATTCTTTGTTAGGTTGTAAATTAATTTGTACAGAAAAATACAGCGGAAATAATTTAAAATTGAATAACTTCTTTTCTATTCCATCTCTTTTTATATTCAAGATACAAATTCTGGGCATGAATACAGACAATTAAGACAAATACTCGTAACAAAACACTAAATAATCTACTGAATAGATAATGAAAGAAATAAGAAAAATGAATTCAGAAATACCAGTCCAGCTTCGATAATCCTCGATCTCTTATCAAGGAAAGCACATAAATATAAAGAAAAAATCTTCCATTTTACCGTTTGAATTCATAAGCCAAATGCTACATAAATGCAATCTTTAAAAAATATTGTACAACCGCAAATAGTCAGGTTTTTTTGGTAAATTCTGGAATATTAATGTCCTTCTTTATTTCTTTATGTGTTTGATGCCACAGTAAATTCCAAAGTTATTAAATTATTTCAAATAAATCGCAATTAAATCCGACCATGTTTTTTTTATTGTCAGCAACCGAATTCTTATTTTATGTGTTGGAATATATGTTGATGCCTAAAAGAGATAATTCTTTCATTGCTTCTCAGGTCCAACCACGTTGACGACTTTTAAATTCAAACAACTTACGTCTTTCATATGTTTTGAACTGTTTTATATATTTTCGCTTCGACTAAAGTCATCAAAGTTGTATTTTGATTTTTAGCTGTAGTTTCCTTTCCGACGATTAAAATTTTATATAAAAAAAAGAATATTAAAAACAATACGAAAATCTTCCAAGTTGAAATTGTCCCAAACTTCTCTAACCTCATCTGAATTTTATTTCAACTGAAGAAGGTGACAGTTCAAGAGTTCTTTTAGCGTCATGCGATTAGAAACAGATTTAGCAAGCAAATTTTAATGCCTGAAAATCGGAACCCATAAAATGGAGAAATTTCAATGAAAGATTTTTGTTTGTTGCACCTTACATGGTTTACGGTTTCCTTAAGTATTTTCTCATAAAGTTCGTCCATGTTTTATTTCTTGCCTTTAATGAAAGACGCTTGGCTATTCGTTCCAGAATAAAATAAAAAATAAAATGAAAATATAAAAAGTTAAGAAAAACAGGTACAAATAAGCAACGTGAACTTAAGACGAAATTCGCAGCATCCCTGAAGGCCAGGTTCTCGCTAATTTATCTGGCTGACAGTAGACATTTTATGACATTTTCCATCTGCTTGTGAAATCTCTTTTCATTTCACCCAGCGTTTCCTCTTGCCTCACTTGCAGTGTTCTGAACTATGTTTATTTTTTTTATTTCTTTGTCGATCATTTTATCTTCTGATATTTGCTGTATATTTTTTCATTTTATTGTTATACAATCATATATCTATCAGTTGATTTCTTTATCGAGCTCTTTCTTTCTAAGTGTGTGTGTTTTTTCGAATATTTCGGTTTTTTTTTTTTTTAATTTCCTTTAGAATGTTTTATTTGTCCTTTCTTTTCCTGTCTTTCGTTAGTTGGTTCGTTCGTTCGTTCCTCTTTTTCCCACATTAATTCCTTCTTTCTTTCTTTCTTTCTTTCTTTCTTTCTTTCTTTCTTTCTTTATTTATTTATTTATTTCTTTCTTTCTATTTACAACAGAATTCTGTTTATTCATATATCTCTTCTTTTTGGAAGCCTTACAGTCATATCACGTTGGAACACCGGTTCTTATACGATCACCGAAGTTAATAAACGTGGAGTCTGGTCGATATCTACATGAGTGATCTCTTGGAAACACCAGGTGTTATATCCTTGAATATGAAAGGTGGGGCAATGGCTAACTTTTCGGAATTGAAAATTGGATGGTCGTGTTTCAATTCGAGTCGCATTCGTTATATTCATTTACACTGAAAAGGCGTTGGAGAATATAAGAATTCACCTTTTTTCCTCCAACTATGTGTTAATTTGTAGGATTCGTATTAATAAATTATTATCTCCAGACTTTGACTACAATATAAGAATATTTTCCTGCTTTAAATAACCTGAAAATGTAGATAAACCGTCAAAAACAAATCAATCAATCATCTTTTTGGAACTGTTATACGATAGACAGCTGATTAATTGTCTTTCCCGTATTTTATCAGTTTTCATTTGATGCATTTTCATTAGGTATCTTCCTCAAATTTATTGTCTATCGCTTTACATTATTTAGCAATTGTCTTTAGTTAAGCATATCTGTATGTTTCCTTTTAAAGTTACCTCAGATTAGACGCTAAAAACTTTCAGGTTTGTTTTCGTTCTTTTAATTAACGATTTTTTTATTTCAGATTTCTCTCATCAAACTCTAAATAAATTCACAGCTTGTTTTCTCAAGGTGTTTACTGTTTTTATTTCTTATTTTCTTTGTAAAATCATCAGAAGGTATGAGAAACCTAGAACATTTGAGTTTTATTTTCGTTAATTTTCATTTAAATTTATTTTCTTTAATTTTTTATCCATTTTTAAGGACTTTTCTGATTTCATATTTTCCCTTTTCTAAATAACTTACAACGTGTTTATAAAAAAAAACTGATAGTCTTTCCTTCTGTCTTTCTTTCTTTCTTTCTTCTTTCCTTTTTGTTCATTATTTTCTTTCCTTCTGTCTTTCTTTTCCCCTCTCCTTCTCTTTCTTCCTGATAATATTTTCTTTTTCCTTTCTTTCTGTCTTTCCTTCTTTTTCAACTGTTCTTTATGTTCATTAATTTCTTTCTTTCTTTCTTTCCTTCTTTCTTTCTTTCTTTTTATTTTTCTTTCTGATATTATCTTTTTCCCTTTCTTTCTGTCTTTCTTTTTCTTCTTTTCTTTTTCTTCATTATTTTCTTTCCATCTGTCTCGCTTTTTACCTCTTTTTCTCTTTCTTTCTGATAACATTTTCTTTTTCCTTACTTTCTATCTTTCTTTTCTTTCTTTCTTTTCTATCATTCCAATTCTTCTTATTCATTATGTCTCTTTTTAGCAACGTATATGATCTTATTCAGCAATCATTCCTTCCTCCGTCGTTTTCTCTCTTGTTCTGTCTTTTCTCGGCGTTTCCTCGCATAGCAATAATTTAAATCATCATATTTCTGTTCCTATTGCTTCTTTGATTGTTTACTTCGAACTTTCGTTTCCTTTCCTCTTTTGAGTGTTTCTAATTCCTTCCAATTTCATCATACGATTTACAAAGAATGAAAATAAATAGCCCAATGAATATATATATATATATATATATATATATATATATATATATATATATATATATATATATATATATATATGAATTTAGGAACATGTCACAAAAAATCCAATCAATCACGCACAAAGAGCTTTTGATGAGTTGAACGAACAGATAGATATAGAATTGCCACGAGCGTTTATTTTTCCACTGCAATACTCGACGTCGACATTATGCTCCTCTGTTTGCTACTGGAGCCAAATGTTCGATGAAATGACAGTAGATTTTTATTTTTAGCCAAATAATAAAACAGTTATAAACGAGATCGACTACCACACTTAATTGTCTCGATTTGATAAAGCTTCGGTGATTAAAAAAATGTCTTCGACACATTTAGCAACAACTGGCGTGAAAGAAGAACATATCCGAAAGATCAAGTTCATCTAGTTGAGGCTAAAAGTTAAATAAAGTACATTGTTTCTGCAAACATACTGCAACAAATTTAAAGATACAGTAATGTGTCTTCTCACCAGATTTATTTAATCTTTACAATTCTAAGAGAAGCAGAAGTCCTATCAGAATTGATGGACACAACCTTCAGTTCAGCTATGTGGCATGCGTGATACACGCTTAGGCAATCATGTATCTTTCGATACATGACTGGCGAAGCAGATTTTTTCCCACAGTAGGTTGCCATTTCTTTCTGCGGTAGACCAGTTACCATCCAAGGCTATAGAATCCGGTCTGTTTACCCATAGCTGGTGGGGGGGGAGAAGAAGAGGATTCATACCTTTCCCAAGGGTATTAGCTCGTAAGTGAATACAATGGATTCGACTGGAATTCGAACTCGGCTCTACGATTCCTCAATCCGAGCTGCTATCCATTACTCAAAAGCCTTAACAACTTTATACCAGATATTGAATCATACTGGCATATCAGAACTAGGGTTGCTCAATTCTAAATTTACAATTTTTGATAGACACTTTTTTATTTTTCTTTAAAAGGAATCACCTCATGCAAGGCAGTAAAGACACTAAGGCACAAAGGTTACAGGGTGTAAAAGAATTAGGAACATAAACATTAATAATGAGCAGGAAGAAGAAATAGTAACCAGTAGATTAAGATAGACATTGCTTTTAAATTTTGCAGATTAAAATTGGCGGGAAAGCATGAAGCCGGAAAGGCGTTCCAAAGGTGAGAAGTGCGAGAAAAGAAACTGTTAGCATAGAATTTACGGTTACATCTAGCTAGCTGAACTGTAAATTGTGACGCATGTCTAGCACGGTGCTTAAATTCAAGAAGTCTAGGTGCCATGGCGAAGAGCTCACCCGAACAATTACCATGAAAGTATTTACAGAAAAAAACACAGAGAGGCAAACTTACCTTGAAACAAGAGATATGTAGTTCTACAGAAGAATGCATCGGATAAGATGAACCGATTATGACAACGAAGTTTTTGAGAAAAAAGAAACAAGAAAAAAATTAGACGTAACTTCAAACAGTTGAAATTTCTAGAGCACATAATGAGGAAAGAGGGCTTGGAAAATCTGATACTCAAAAAACAGATTGAAGGCAAAAGGAACAGAGGAAAACAACGCATGACTTAAAATTACTTGATTAAATGAATGGCGGAATAATGTTTATAAGAAATAAGAAAAAGACAGAATTTATTAAGAGCAACGTAAGATAAGAAACTGTGGTGAGCTATTATCGCTTACGTCCTGAAAGGGAACGGCGAAGAAAAAAGAAGAATTAACAAACTTTAAATATTTTAAAGCTAATAAGAATCATTAATATTTCATAAGAAACAAACAAAACGTTGCAACATGCAATGCAATATCAATCCTGATATATGGCAGTGAATGCTGGACATTTTACTCACAGAGGATGAAGACACTGTGTGTTTAAATAAAATGGCTGCTCAGAATGTGATGGAAATAGTATGTGAGCAACGAGGAAGTTTGAAAGAAAACTGGAACGAATAGGGCACTTGTAAATACATTAAGAAATAGTCAGATGAATTTTCTGGGATTAAATAAGGAAATGGAGTTTGCAAATGCTAGCAGGACACATGGTGATTCTCTAACCTACGGTTAGATGTAGCACAAAAATGAAGCACCCATTAAGTACCGATCTCACTATTCGCAGGACATATGGAAGGCTAGGCAAACATTTTTCGGTATTCTTTTATTTGACTCTTAAGGAATCTTACTCCTCAACGATACTTTATGCTTCGTAAGGTGTCTTTCGTTATTCAAGTGAACCTTTTGGATTGTCTATATCACATTTTTCTTCAACTTCCTTGTACTTCATCTTACTTTCATATTAATATCTTCAATTCGTAGCTTGCATCTTATGCCTTTCCTCTTACTAACAAGCAGAAATACCGACGTCACATTTAAGAACTATTTTTTGTTTTTAACATTTTTCCAGTCCTTAATACTTTGCTTAGCTTTTGAAAGGCATCTTTCGCTATCGCAATGCAACTTCGAATATCAGTGTCACACATTTCTCCTCTGTTAATATACTTCACAGTTATTTTAATTGTTGTACTTGCTCGATTTTGATCGCACTTCCCCTCCTCTGTTAAAACACTTCACAGATATTTTAATTTGTAATTTGCATTTTACGCTCATCCATTTGTTAAAGACCATGCATTATGTCTTGTTGTTTATATTTATTTACTTCTTGCTTTTCTTCTCTAATTTCTATTAATTTTCTTTCTGTATCTGCTGTCATCTGTCTATCTGTCATTGCAACTGTGGTCGCCACTAATTAATCCTTGTCAACTTTATAATTCTCTCAGACCAGGTTGTAATAAGTTTTCAATTTTCTTCACGTTAACCAAATTTTTGACAGTTCAAAACCAATAGTGCGTTCACATTTTTTTTTACCTGTTCTTAGTACTGATTCGCTGGTCAACTTAAGGGAGATTTCTGCGTTAAAACTCTTCAAGATTTAACGATTTTTAACGATACATTGTATTCTTTTCAAAGATATATTTATACTTCAAAGCAGACATTTAAATTGTTGCAATATGCTTTCAACATTTACAAATGGCGTTCAGATATTTTCTCTTCGTTAATCAACAAATTACAATCAAATTACAAACTTAGACAAAAAATTTATGTCTGTCGCCATTCACTAGAAGTTAGTGAAAGACGTATTTGTCAAACGTTTAAACTATATCAATTTTTCCTTTTGTCTTTTCGATACTGAAATGTCAAAGGTTTGAGGTAAATATCAATAATTTGTGCTTGTCTTCAAAATAGTTTGAAATAATTTTGTTTAAAATCTGTCACTGTTTAAAAGTTTAAAAGTTCTCTGGACAGAATTAGTCTGCGAGAAACATAACGATATTAAATGCTTTTCATGCAGGTCATTTGTGAATATTAAAATGGTCTGCAATAAGAAACAGTATTTATGTACCTATCTAAAATAGTTTTGATGTCATTGTCAGGATATTGTTAAAAATTTTACGGAATAAATTTACTTCTATATATTTTAAAAAACAAGAAGCTCAGTTAACAATGATGTGTCTCAAAAATAAAAAAAATAAGCTAAATTTTAAATCGTTATTTCCGAACATAATTATCCGTAAACTTGTAAATTTATCCTTTCTCTTGAAGATACACATTACAATGGCATTTCTTTTTACAGTGACGTTCACCCTGTTCAAAGCCCAGGGGCCACTAGAGATAAATTGTTACAAGCAGTTTATGCGGATAGGAGAAATAAATAACGGTTCACCCTAGACTTGAACAGGTTAAGATTGTAGTGATAGATACACCATCCTCTTGGGAGTCGTTTCCACAGAGCAGTGGTTCGCGTGTAGAAGCTGTTCGAGTGGGACTTATTTCTCACCAATGGAAACAGAGGGAATGAGGGTGGCTTGTTACAATGTGAGTGGCATGGCGAGTCCTATGTTAGAATTGCAGAACCATGTAATGTAGTTCGTCCTAGCACTTTCCATGCAAGTAGGTATAGAAGTGCGAGTCTTGACATATTCGATCTTTGAGATTGGGGTTTGATGGTGGAAATTAATTTGTCTGTCCCGTCTGTCTGTCAATTATTAAAATTTTTCTGTAGTTTCAATTGTCCGAGGAACTTTGCGCAGTAATGTATTTCTTGGTTTGTCTGCAAGTCTCTGTCGCCTTCCCCTCTACCCCCTCCCCTCCCCCTCTCTCTCTATATATATATATCGCTTTCACGACGCTTGAAACTACATTTGAATGAAAACTCTAACATTTTTTAGGCATTTAAAACAACAACCCTAGCCGCACACACAATTCCGTAAAATCCTCGTCGAAAACATAATTATACTTAAACATGAAAACAATAAACAAAATATAAAAATCCTTGATGCAATATACATCAAACAGTTAAAACCTAACCTAAACAAAATCAACTATGGAATCTCTACAAATATCCTTAAATGTCTATAATTGGTAACAGAAGCCATTGGTTTATACCAACGGCTTCCCATACTTAATACTTCTTGAATTCACTATCGCGTGGTCATGTGTGACGTCATGAGCTGCGATGCGATTTTCGCTTCTAGCGTCTTATATGCACGTGTTTATCGTTGCTTGGAAATCATCTATGTAAATAATAACAGACGATCATCACTGTCTTGTCCGTATATTGCTTAATATATTGTACAGTAATTGACATCTTTGATAATGGCTTATGTAAGCCGAAATATGTATCAATATTGTGATTTTTTTTCTTCATTTAATGATAATGTTATTAAGCTTATCAGACGTTATGAAAAGAATTTACATAAAATAAATAGACAACACTTGTCTATATTATTTAAATATGAAATATGTATATATATATATATATATATATATATATATATATAATATCAAATTTTGAATCTTGTATGTATGTATGTTACAGAGATACAGCTGAATAGATACACAATACGTCAACCAATTGAGGAGCGTATAGTATCTTGAACCCCTGCCTAATGCTATGTCAAGTTTCATTAAGATTAGACCAGTGATTCTCTGAACTACGGTCGTATTTAATAGGAATTCAGTTTTTACTTTCGATAGACATTCTTATATCAAGAGGCGGACATCAACAAATACTTGCTTATTATAATCGTACTATTATGCGTGTTAAACTCTTATACGTTATGTGTTAACCTATTATGTTTGTTAACTATTATATGTGTTAACCTATTATATTCAAACTATTATGTATGTGAAATGTAATAAACTTTCCTAATAAATTACAACATTATTAAATAAATTTAAATATTCAAAACACAAACATGATTTTCTGCTACACAAGATTTACCTTTCAAAAAAAAACAATGCCGCTTTTGAAACAATGAGCTGGTTATAATGGTTATGATTTTCTTTTCTTCTATTTTCTTACATAAAGCCCCGACGAAAAATTATCTTGGTCGAAATATTTGATCTAATACAAATTTTAGGTGTGTTTTTTTTTTTTACATCTATAACAGTTACATCTCCGAACGCTTTTCGCATATAAAAAAAAAGTCCTATAAATTAAATAGGTATGACATGACTGTCTTTTATATAAAAATGTTTATAAGACAAATTACTGCCTGAATATACTGAATATAAGTGGACATTGAAGTCAACACCAGGGGTACAGTCTGTTTCATACTAAACTCAATCGTCGTCTAATATTATATTTACACACACTCTGTCCCTGATATCGATCAATGCAACCCATAAATATAACATATCTTAAAACTATATTTTATCACACACACACACACACACACACACACACACACACACACACACACACACACACACACACACACACAAACAGAAGATGAACGAGCATATAACTAGCTAGCTTGTGTTAAATTATCTCACTACCCCTTTTTATGTTTTACTTATTTGGAAAGTTGAACGTCAGACTTCGATACATCTTACTAAATAATGTAACAACTTGTATGTGTCTATAACGAAATTGTCTAAGATTTATGTGGAGACAAATTCGTGTCATGATCTATATTAAAAAAAAACAAAAACAGGTGGGTGGGTATTTAGTGTAGGTCCCATGCGATTGGTTAATCACAGCAAAGCACACAAGACATTTTTTTAAAAAAAATTGATTTACGATTTATAAATATATATATATATATATATATATATATATATATATATATAAATATATATATATACAGATACTATTTTAGTATATATAGTACCTTATATATATATATATATATATATATATATATATATATATATATATATATATTATTATTTTTTTAGGATATATATATATATATATGTGTGTTAATTTAGGATATATATTATTTTAGGATAAATATATATATACACAAATATATATATATATATATATATATATATATATATATATATATATATATATATATTATAAAACATGATTGTAATCGTAGAGATTTTTAACACGTTTTAGCTTTTAATATTCTAAAATAATATGTATATATTATTTTAGGATGTATATATATATATATATATATATATATATATATATTATTATAGATATGTATATATATATATATATATATATATATATATATATATATATATATTATTTTAGGATATTTTTACTCCTTAGTTGTTATTAATAATATTAATATTTTTTTGTTTCTCTTATATTAACATTATATTATTTCTTATTTTATTTAGTTGATAATTTTTAAATTTTAAATTAATGTCAATCGTTAACTTCAAAATAAATCAATCAGTATTTTTGAAATTAACCGCAATATGCTCATGTATGTCAGTTTATTCATCCTTTTCTTCTTTCCCAACTTTTCCGTCGCACCCCTGCTTCTACATTTGCTTCATTATGACTTTTGTTCTCTTTGTCTCGCTTCCTGTGATATTACTTATTATGTAAGCCAATCTCTGGTCCTTTTCTTAATAAAGATAAATATAAATTATTCCTATCCCTCCCCTCCTTCTTTAATTTCGACCATATATGTCGTCGCCCTCCTCCTCATCTCTCTATCACCTTACATCAACGCAAATCTGCCTCTCAAATGCGTTTAAAAATAATACGTAAATTTAACCCCCTTTTTTATGCTTGAAATGTGATCTGAGGAACCAGAAAAAAAACAAAAAAATGATATAATCAATCTACACTTAAGGTTGTTTATTTTATATATATATATATATATATATATATATATATATATATCCTTTCTTAGTAATCAGAAGACTGAAAAGACAAATTTTGTATCACTATAAGAAGCAGTATCATTTCATGGGATTTCTAACGTGACATCCTAAAAAGCAGTGTCTTACAAGCTGCTGAGAAAGCAAGCAAAAAAGCCTGTGACGTAATTCAACATGCCATTCATTGGTTCGAAGTTGAGATAAAGAACCAAGTCTCTTGTCAATTAGATGTCATTAACTATGGACATCGTGACCAACTAACTATTTCAACGAGTGCCGACCATAATTTGATTGTCTATACGGGGAGATAACCGGCTAAGAGAAACAAGAACCGTCAGTGATCAGATTACAGCTTATAAATGTGAGAGAAACCATCTGCTCCTTCCCGCCAATGCAACTTTGCATCATGTCTCCATCTGCACTAACTTAACCCTTTGTTTCTCTTTTTCTTACTCTTTTTAGTTTGTATCAATTTGCATGTGGGAGAAGTATCCGCATCTACATAGGTGAATAACTGTCTGCATATCATGTGATGGCTTCTCTGTAAAGATTTAGTTTCTGAATATATGATAAAGTGCTGAAAAGTTCACACTCAGACCAAGAAAGGATTCTCCAACAGAAACAGAACCGAAACAGTGCTGTAAAAAGAAAGAGGAACCTGTCCTGTTACACCGACCTAGAGTATTAACGTCTGACGATTGCAGTTTTACGGAAACGCCGAGTAACTTTTATAAATCTAAGTGACGAGTCGACTTGATGTTTGTTTTTATATATTTTAGCACTAATTAAAAAAGCATATAAAATAGAAAACATAAATAGGTAAAATAAATGAATAAAATATATTATAAAATAAACAAATAAAACAATAAATAAACATATAAACACACACACACACACACACACACATATATATATATATGCGTGTATGTGTATCTGAGAGTATATATATATATATATATATATATATATATATATATATTATGATTTTAAATCAAAAACATGTCAAAAATCGCTACACAATTGCAGGCTTGTTTCGACGCATATCAAGGCGTCTCCTCAGGCAAATTAGTGGCGAGTGAAAGATTAATTTAATTTCAAATGCAAAATGCCTCCTCTTTTTTCGAGAAAAATGTTTGAGAGCTATCCTCGATATATATATATATATATATATATATATATATATATATATATATATATATATATCCCTGTACAAATTAATTGAAACAAAACGAAATATTCCGTTATTATTTATTACTATTTTCGTATTTTTTCTATGAATCAAGAATCAGTGCACATATTAGTATTGCGTATGTCCTATCTACGAAGTCGTTCCTTGTAGATTGACCACAGATTCTTAGGAAATTTTCCGGGTCAATCTATAGTACTTTGCATTGCCGCTGGTAAGGCTTGCTAGTGTGTTGGTGCAGCCTTACAATTTTCGCACGCTTACTTGGAGTAACGTCCATTGCAGACAATGGCCGTAGGACAACTAATCGACAGTCGAGATAATATTTCCTGGGTATGGTAAATTCAGGTGCAATCAGGGGTGACCAAATATTATGCAAGGTCAAACAAATTTCATCATACACCTCGAAAATAGATTCATATTACTGAACATAACGGCAAAAGATGTAATCTGTGAAATAAATAAAAATCTATTACACCCTGTCATTCTAGTGGGTCTAAAACTGACCGTATGGTGAAAGAAAGGAAAGCGGTTATTTAAATTTATTTACACAAGGAAATATATATATATATATATATATATATATATATATATATATATATATATATAATACGCATACGTCTCCGTGTTCCTCGGTTATGGGTATCCTTCGCACCGCTTCGGCTTCGGCAGTCTTTGGAGAAGTGGTTCAGTCCGCCACATTTATAGCACCTTGTGTTCTCAGTTGGCGGTGCGGGTGCTTCCACGGCTGCTGAGAACGGCTCCGCGTCGTCCTTCAGAATATTCCGGGCTCTGGCCAGTAACTAGTCTAGCCCCAGCTCATTGAGCCTTGACGATGTTCGTAGCAGTCGACTGGCGTTGTCTGGGAGTCCTGCTAGAAAGGCGCATACTAGTATTTGGTCGCTTGCTCCACCGAACGGTGCGGCCAGCTTCCTCAAATCGGCCAGAAAGACATCTACCGTTTCATCTGGCCCAAGCCGCCGTTCGGTAAACTGCCTCCAGGCGACAAAGAGGTCCGCACCGAATGCCGCGTATAGAGCCTGCTTAATTTCCTCCAAGTCTGCGTCATCCCTGAGCTGCTGATACACAATGTTAGACATTTTCATGACGGTCGTCCTCGAGTATAGAATCCAGAGGTTGGCAGTGAATATTTCGGAGACAGTAGGAAAGCATAGTGGAGGTTCGCAGTGGATATCATAACAGAGTGTAGTTCATCCTTCTCCTGGTCGCCTTTGGTCCTTCCGGTAGACGAAACAAGATGGCCGCCTTTATACACGACAAATACAGTGTTGGGCGGCTTCTGATTGGTCAACCTTCTATTGGTCGACTATAAAGGGAAATAAGTCATTCGCTCACTAGTGATATGCGTATATACCCAAAAAACCCTAACAGTAAGCTCCTTTGGTGAGCCTCAGAGGGATGACCAGTGCGGGATCTTTAATTTTACACAGCCGGCAGACCCGCTCGGCCTTTTCCCACCATTCGACCACAGACGGGTCAGTGGGGTAGCCGTCGAACTCTGGTATCAACTTCAAGTCGAATCTGTCCATGTTGTAATAATGGCCGAAATAGTTTGTAGCAAAGGAATTAAATTCAAGAGTGTAAGGGACGCAACTCTTTCCGTCGGAAAATGTCGGACACGATGCAAAGCAAAGCAATGTGCACCGAACACGGGTGTAATGCCCTTCTGCCAATTTCTCCAAGCGACCTGCTTTTATGGAGCCCAGACACACCTCATTAGCATGCGTGTAACGCGACTTTGCGTGACTGCACGAGACCGTGAATATTAAAAAGTCACGGACGCCATCTTGGACCCTTTTTTTCTTTTCTCAACCCACAGGCCAGATAGACGAGAGGGCGTTTGGGAGGTAAAGCCATTTCTATTTTCAATCACAATAATATATATATATATATATATATATATATATATATATATATAATATATATATTATGAAATAAATCCTAATGAGCTACAACCTACCTAGGTTTCTGGCTCTTTTTTTCCAATTTGTCCTCGGATGCAAATTTGTTTGAAAATTGTTCTATCCAGGCATTTTCACACACCGAGTTTAAATAGATTTATTTTATATATATATATATATATATATATATATATATATATATATATATATGTGTGTGTGTGTGTGTGTGTTTGTGTGTGTGCTTTTGAAATCAGGACGTCAAGTGGAATCCTGCTAGCTTGGTTTCAATACTATGGTATCCTAAGGCAATTATTATGAAATGACCCCCTAACGCTTTTTATAAAAACAAAACAAAACACAAAACTAAAGATCGCTACATCATTATTTTCAAAAATAAATAAACAAGCGCACGATGTGGGGTGTAATAGAAAGGAGGCGGAGGATGTGAAGAATGAAGAATTAAAAGAAGAAAAAGGGGGAAGAGAATAAAAGCAAGTGTATTTTGTGGGGTTAAATCACCTTCTTTTTATCCAGACTCTTATGCAAAATTTTCAGATATGTACGCAAAAACCTAAGACTTCGATTTCTGTTTTAATATATATATATATATATATATATATATATATATATATATATATATATATATATATATATATATATATATATATATATATATATTTAGAGTGTGTGTAAATAGAAATACAGACAACCTTCCATAATTAATATTCTAATATTTAAGATTATAATGTTTGATATAAATTTGAATGTTTCTAAACTGTCTACAAATAACTTAATTTGATGTTTGTTAGTGATTTAAATTTTTTTTTAAATTTTGGGGATTTTCTATGAAATAGTTGATTAGAAAAATATTCATAGAAAGTACATTATACTAAAACTTAATAACACTACTTGGATAAAAAAAACAAAAAAAAAACAGAGACAACTTCGATGTCCCAATGGGATCTTTTGATTCAGCACAAATAGCTGACTTAATAGGTATATACATTTTAGATATCCTAAGTAGATTCCTTGACCCTCAAAATGTAGAACTATACAGAGATGATGGACTGGTTGCTGTACCCGATACCAATGGTCCTTTAACATCCCAACTACAAAAGAAAATAATTAAGGCTTTCAAATTTCTAGGATTTAAAATCGAGATTTCTTCCAACCTAAAAATAGTAAACTTCCTAGACGTTACATTTAATCTTAACTATAACACTTATAAACCCTTCCAGAAGGAGAACCAATCAACCATATATATAAATATCTACTCTAACCACCCGAAATCAATAATTAAACAAATTCCAAATACAGTAAATGCTAGAATAAATAAACTCTCCTCTAGTAAACCCATTTTAAACCAAAATAAACCAACTTATGATAAAGCCCTATTAAAAAGCAGATTTAAACAGACACTAAATTATATAGATAAGTCAGGTAATAAAACATCCACTAAATCCAAAAATAGGAAGAGGAAAATTATATGGTTCAACCCACCTTTTTGTAACCTTTCTAACATTAACATAGGAAAATACTTCATAAAACTAATACAAAAACACTTTAGTAAAAATGATCTTTTAAAAAAGATATTGAACAAAATGAATTTAAAGATTAGCTATTCTTGCATGAACAATATTGAAACAATTATTAGCTCACATAATAGTAAGATTTTGAGAGATTTTCATGACAATTCAATATAAATGGATCGTAATACAACCCAAATGAAAGCATCAAGATGTAATTTCAGGACAGGATCAGATTGCCCAGTTGAAGGAGTATGCATAGCGGAAAATGTAATTCATGAGGCAACAATTTTCACCAAAGAGAATTTTGAGCAGAAAAGGATAGACATAGGAATATCGGCGGGAAGTTGGAAACATCGACTTTATAACCATCGCCAGTCCTTCAAGGATAAATGTAAAAAGAACCAAACGGCACTGTCAAAGCATTATTGCGATTTGTTGGATGCTGGCTTAACCCCACAAATAAAGTGGAAGATAATCTTGAGAGCCAGAACTACAATAAATTTCAGAGACAGATGCAACTTATGCATAAAAGAAAAAATCCTTATAATAAAACAAAGATCCGGATTTATTACTAAACAAACATAGTAAACTAATTTTTAAATGCCGACATAAGAACAACCTAAATCTAACTAAATATATTTATGAATACCTATATTATAGGAAGACTAATATTAAATGATCTTGGTTTTTGTTTTTGGAAATGTTGCTATGCACACATAAGTGCGAACACATAACTGTATGTATATAACTATGAAATTGAACTTGAACATTGATACGTCTTTTGATATGTATATGTATATTCGTTTATATGGAAAGATAGGCATGCGTGTGTTATTTTTTGTGTATTGTGGGCACATTTTTCTTTTTGGTGTGGGTGGGTATGAATATAGATGTGTATGTATATATACTTGTATGTATATAGGTAATCTGTTTTTTTTAAATATATGTAGTTATATGTATATATGGGTGTATATATATGTGTATATCTGGGTATGTGGGTACATATATATGTGTGGATGTATATGCATACAATTTTTTATAATTTCTATATCTGTATGTGTGAGTGTGGGTGTGTATATATAGATGGGTACATGTATGTCGTTCCATAGATAGTGTATGTATGTATGTATAAATATTGTTCATATATATAATATGGGAGAATGTAGATATAATAAGGTAATTATGTATGGATTTTGATATGTTTTTTGCATGCACGCACATGTGGGTGTATATATGTATATATGTGTGTGTATGTGTATATGTGTGCATATGTGTATATGTATATGTGTGTACATGTGTAAATGTATGTGTATATATATGTGTATATATGTGGGAATATGTGTGTGTATATGTAAATGTGTATGTATGCATGTGTGTGTGTATAACTACATGTGTATGTGTGTATGTGAGAGTATATACATATATATATGTGTGTGTATGTATATATGTGAATATATGTATATGGATATGTATGTATATGTATGTGTGTATGTGTACGGATATGTGTGTAGATGCATATTTATGGATACATAGAATATTATAAAAGAAGGACTTACAGTTATTAGTGTTTTATCTCATTTTCTCAATTAATATTCTCCAATTGGAAGTGTGAGTTTAAAATTCTTTATAATATAAAGGAAAATTTTTTTAAATTGATAATTTAATTTAAATTGAAGTATATTACCCTTTAATAATCATTATTGATGATAAAATATTTAAATTGGAAACAATTTTGATATTTAGGTAGATGTTAATACATGAAGTTACCTGTGTATATCGGCACATGGGTAACTGTATGAGTGATTGAACATGTAAGGGGACGTATGTATATGTGATATTTGCATGGGTGTGTATACAGTATATGGCAGAGCAAGATCTTTAATATTACCTTCAAATATTACCCCATATTAACTTAACTAAAATTTAAGTAAAAGAGATTACCTATCTAGAAACAGACACGAGTTAAATTCATGAACAAAATTCAAACGGATAGAGATGTCAACTTAATAATCAATAATAAAATTTTTTAAAGAGATTAAAAAAAAAGATTACTAGAAGTAAACTTATATTTTAAAATAAAATTTTATTCTTTTAATGTACTTTCTATGAATATTTTTCTAATCGACTATTTCATAGAAAATCCCCAAAATTTAAAAAAAAAAAAAATCTCTAACAAACATCAAATTAAATAACTTGTAGACAGTTTAGAGACATTCAAATTTATATCAAATATTATAATCTTTATGAACCCCCAAAATAACACTTTCAAAGGAAAAAAAAAAAATAACAGCGTTTGTTTCTAGCCTTTTTTTCAAAAAAATTAGTGACACCTTTCTCTAACTTCCTTCTCTCTTTTTTCTCTCTATGGATTTTTTTTTTTCTCTACCCCTTCGATATCAATATATAAATTCCGTTAAGTTAACCGTTTAAATGTTTCAATATCTGCTAACTCACTTCATGTCTTCTCTCTCTCCCTCACTCCCCTCACTTCGTTAATTTACATATGTTTAATACGGCCCGTCAAAAATGTGTAAATTTTCTTTTTTCATTTGTTTGGAAGTAAAGTCTGATGATCCGCAGTCCTTTTAAAAGGGCTGTGGTGAAATAATTTATTACATGGAACCTTAAAGTGGTCTGTTTTTATTTAAATTATTTGCTCTGGATTTACATTGAGCTCTCTGGATTTTATCCTCCTTAGGGTTTACCCATACGGATTACCTAGTTTTTCATAAACTATATATATATATATATATATATATATATATTATATATATATATAAATATATTTATTAAAAATTTCAGTTGGTTTCAAAAATTTTTTTTTTTATTTTTTTTAGCAATAAATTTTTTATCATTTTTATGATATTTTTAAAATATTTTTATTTTATTTATATTCATTTTATATTTATTATTATATATTTATTTTATACCTTTTTTCTTTATATTTATTTTTTCTTTTTTTCATATATATATATATATATATTTAAATAATTGAATACGTGATATATATATATTTTTATTCAATTTATATATATGAAAATCGTGGTTTTTTTTTTTTTCCATCATATAAGTTTGTTAATCAATGTGTAAAATCTCACTTTTTTTATTTTACAATTTCGAACAATAAATCTATATATCGCATATTTACATAATCAAAATCTAAGTTTATTTTCATAAAAGATTCGCACACTGAATGAATAGACAGAGATCTGATTTTGCTCATCGTACAATTTCCACTGGAAAATACCTTATCTGCAAAAATATATGTTGGTGAGTAATTCCCATTTTTCTCTTTGTTCCTCGTATCGTAAATAAATGAAACAGGCGTGTCTGAAAATTCCGAAGTAAAATCTTTTCTCTACGTATTTCATTTTTGTCAATATTTAGCCTTTATTTTATTAACTAACCTATATATTCTACATATTATAAGAAGCACACGTTGACCACATTTTGTTTCAAACACACACACACACATATATATATATATATATATATCAGTTGATGAAAACATTTATCAACTCATTATCTATCAGAGCCCTTAAGAAATATATTAATCGATAACACTAGAGTCATTTGTAAATTCCCGGAAAACATTTGTTATATGAGAGAACTTGTACATGTAACAGCTCCCCCCACCACCCCCAACCTTATCATGTTCGTAACGGGCACTATTTACATTATTCGGACTATTGTCCTCATCTTTGTCGCCATATTTATTATTGATGAGGACAATAGTCCAAATATTGTAAATAGTGTACATAAATTTATTTTTTGCATCTCATTTATATAGACAGATACTGAATCGTATATATATATATTCTATATATATTTAAAAATATATATATATACTGGAATTCCATGTGGTGTCCAATACACGACATGAATTTCATACAATTGCTGATATTGAATTCACAAATAATTCATTCAATGGCGAGAATATGAAAATTTAACTAATTTAAAAAATTAAATATTAATTTTAAATGGCTAAAAAAATTAGAATGTTAATATTTTTATAAATTACGATTGGACATATTTTCTTTTTTTCATTTATTTTTTTAAAAAAAAAAAAAATGAAAGAACGTTACAGAATTCTCAAAGGTAAATTAAAATTTTTTTTTTTTGTCCGTCAATAGTTACAGAAAGAATGGATTAAAAAGAACCATTGTTGCCCAAATATAATAATTATATATTTATATATATATATATATATATACAAATACATATGATATGATATTATGGTTTATATATATATATATATATATATATATATATTATTGTTGAGTGATGTGAATTATATGACCTGTGTTTCATTTATTTGCGATCATCATTTCCTTTGGTCACAAACTTTATTTTTTATTTGTTATTTTTTATGTCTGATTTTTCTCTTTTTCTAATCAGTACCAAATATACATACACAATAAAATATATATAATATATTACATATATATATATATTTTATTTATATACACACACACACACACACACACACACACACACATATATATATATATATATATATATATATATATATATATATCATATATTATATAAATTTGGAGAGATAGAATCCCTATCACATACATATGTCCAGGACATACCAAGGATTATATAGACAAAATATATCTGAAGAAATATTCAATTGTTTATTTATCAACATTGAATCGTAATGCATCACTACCTCAGACCTACAAAAAATAATATATATATATATATATATATATATATATATATATATATATATATATATTCTTTATCATTATTTTGGCTTTGTTCTCTTTTTTTCTTTTGTTATCGTTTATTAAGTCTGTCATTCTGTTGTTCAAATTTTCCAGCAATTATAAGTAACAGTGATAATTAATTTAAGTTTCACGAGACGATCAAACGATGTCAGGCAGCAAAACTGTTATTTAATCTAAGGCCGGTCTTTGAGCACAAAATGGGATATTCCAGCAACAAGGATAAGGGTGGGAGGTATTTGAAATCCCCGATGTCAACCGATTAGTGAGTTCAAAACTCAATTTGTTGCATATAATTACACCTTGGTATTATCATTTTTCTCTGTCACTGTATTTTTTTATCGAAGTTTTTTTTAAAGGGTTGAAATCGCCAAAGAATGACAGCGCTGTTAAGTATACCCATGTTTATGAACAGATCTGACCTCAGTTTGAAATCTGAAAAATAGAGCTGTAAAATCATATTGAAATTACAAATTTTTGCAAAGTCTAATTAACAATTAAACAAATTTTTTTTTTTTTTTTTTTTCCGATTTTTTTTTCTCCAATCAATATTTATTTTTTTTTTATATTTACCATTTTTTTTTTTGTTTTGTCATTTATTTTGACCCTTCCTTTTAACCTTAACTTCACCTTTTTTTTAAACTATTTCACCTGATTGGTTAATATTTTTTTTTAAGATATTTATTCACTTTTGGGTTGTTATTGTGATTATAATTTATTAAACAAATGAATAAAAAAATGTCTTTCCTGTCCCTCTAATGAATACATACAGTCTTTATTTAAAAATTCTTTTCATTTAAATTTAAATCTTTTTTTTTTAAAAAATTTTCTTTTTTTTTTTTAAAAACTTTCGTTTTCTGACATTTTTTTTTTTTTTTTTTTTTTCTTTAAAAGATTTTTCTAATTTTTTTCAACGTTAAGAAAATTTAATGAGATGTCAACCGGTATGTACTTTCCCAATTTTTTTCTTCATTTTATTATTAATAACTTTATTTTTTATATTATTTTTTTTTTACACAGAAACAAAATCTTTTTAGTTTCTTTCCGCTTTCCTTCAGTTTCTTTTCTTTTAAATTTCAAAAAGGGATTGAAACTTTTTTTTTTCTTTTAGCGTAAAATATTTTTCTGTTTTCTTTTTCCACATCGTTTTTCTAAATGTTGTCAGAACTCAGAAACTTTTCTTTTTTTTTTTTTCAGAATTTTTAGTTTTTTTCTTTTTTTTTAATTTTTTTTTTTAAAAAAAGATTTTTTACGACATAAAAAATATAATATATTTATTAGAATATATGAAAATTATCATTATATATCTAACATAATAAAAAGAATATACTAAAAATATAGAGAAAAGATCCTTATTAAATTTGACATTGAAAAAGATAAAAAATATGGAGTAAGAAATATAATTCCAGAAACATTCTTGAAAATTTTTATTTCTCGAAACATGAAGAATAATTTTTGTTAAAAGAAAAATTGAAAATATGGAATAAAGTTTTGTAATAAAGATTGTCATTGAATGGACTGGAACATGTACATTCAATTTTAATCAGTCTCATTTGGAAAATTCATTGGTTTTACATCAACAAAATTTATAATTTCCCGTTCAAACCAAGATATACCGTAGGATAATATTTGGAAACCAATTGATGAAAAAATGAAAATTATGTATTCTCGTTTTTTATTCTTATCAACCCTTTTTCAAACAAGTTAAAGACAGAAAATATCAAATTTAGATTGATAAGATTTTTTGGAAATAATTCTCATTGTAGGCGAATGAAAAAATGCATTAATCCATAAAAAAAGTTGAAAAGATGTAAGGTCGAATCGGGGAGAAAAAAAGAAAATTTTTAAGTCAGTAAATATATCAGAAAACATTTACTTTAACTGGTAAAATACGACAGTTTTGATTTGTGAAATAGTAGCCATTATCCATTATTTTTTCGATATTTCTTTAAAAAACCTGATCTTTTATCTTCAACTTTCAGTGAACACAGATAGTTCATTTCGTCGTTGGAATTTTTGTTTGCGATTTAAATTTTTAGGTAAAATGTGACGTCGTCCCCAGTCGCAGCGTCGACTGTGTCGTTCGATCCCGGTCGCGGCGCCAATTGTGACGTCACGTGCTTTTTTCTGTAAAATATCCTGGTCAATATTCTCACCAACCAACGTCTTCGCCGCGGCGTCAGCTGTTCGCTCCTCGCTGCTCCAAACGTGACGTTCTAACCCTTTGGTTAGATTGATACCAGCCTCGCCGTTCCCAACCCGCTTCCAACGCCTGGTTACCAGGGTAACTGCACTGATCTCCAGTCTGCCTACCCACGTTGTGAATTGATCTTAGACAGACGAGATCAAACAGGGGTTGGGGCCGTAATGCAAGTTGAGTCCAACGGGGGTGATAACACACAAATATGTATAAAAGAAAATAAAATAAAAACTCACAAGGTCCAACGTATCAAAGAAAAAAAGGTAACAAACTTTTTATGTCTATTTGCTCGGTACATAGGACTATGTCTACCTCCCCGACCCGTTCTGTGGATTGTGGCACGACGCTTTTACTAGGCAAACTTTAAGGCTTCAAGTTGTCTGCTCTCTAAGAAATTTGTGTTTCGGTGTGTCTTTGGACGAAAGTCGAAAAAAAAAATTATTTCTGTGGTCTGATTCTAAGTCGCTCTTCAAACTACTTGTTCTTGGTTGAAGAAGAGTCCATCTTGAGTGTTCAACACTGAATCTTGGTCAGCTATCTTGACGCGGTTTCAACACTGGGCTCTCTCTCTGCTTGTCGTTCACGGCTCAAACTCTCAACTCAAACTCTTCTCGCCGCCGTCTGCGGCTCTCACTCAAACTGATTTCTGTCGGGTGGGGTTTTCGGTTTTATTGACGCCGTCAAAACTGGGGTGGGTCTGTCGGCGCCAGGGGTTCTTCGATAATTCTAAATACGTATCCACCCTTCTTATTTCTGGTTAGGGATTTTCCATTTTTTTCCATTTTCGGTAACTCTTCTCACTCCCACTTCCTTACTGTGCCTCTGAGGGCGTGTACCCGCTTCCCCCGCTTCTTCTTCGTATCGGCTCCTTACCGCTTAACTTCTGGTCCTGGTCGACCGATTCTCCTCCTTCGTGCGTCACGTGACCGCTCTCGGCCAATGAGGTCCTGGTCGGGTATCTTTCCTCCTCCTTCGTGTGTCATGTGATCTTATTTAGCCAATGACGTCTTTAGTCGGGCGTGGACAATCCGTGGCTTTGTTTTGGGAAAGAAATACCTTGCTTAAAAAAAAAAAATATTAATTTAAATCGCCCTTATCATGAGCGACTGAGATGACACTTCTCGGCTTTTTAACACGTGGTATTTGTCAAGCAGTTTATCGCTAATTGAATATGATCTAAGAAAGGAATTTCTCAGACTCTGTTGGCGTTTCTGAAACGGAATAAAAATATTTCATTTTTCTCCGCTCGAAGGTCTGATAATAAAAATTTTATTATCTCAAAAAAAATTTTCAGTGAACATCATCTTGTGTGGCTTTTTCTAATTCTGGAGACTGTCTGTGTTTTCGTATTAATGGTTTGTCTTCATATCCTTAGATACACTTCCCCACCCACTTAGACCTTTACCCAATGACACCTATCATATTTTATTTTCATTGTCCCTAAACTTTTTTCCTCTTCAACCATTTTGATAACAAACTTTTATTTTTCGTGGACACGGGAAATCGGTCAGATGCTTGACCTGGATATTTTTTTGACATCTGTTATCTGTCAGCCGTGCGTGTGTGTGCTCGCCTATGACCTGTTTTCGTATTATTTTTTTTTTTTTTTTCTTCGTTTTCTCTTCTTTCTTCCAGATCGCTTGAATGTAAAGAAAGAATTATTCTTAAAACCCAAAATATTTTTCAGCCCTAAATAATTATCAAATGGTTGATAAACCGTAAAAAACAAATCATATATCTATGAATATTTCTTTTCAGCTCGCTCAGGTATGCATGGTGCGAGTTCGTGTGACAATGAACAGAATGATGTATTGAAACATTTTCTTTAGCTAGAGATTGATTATTAGAAGCATAGTAAAAGGGAATTTTAATGATTAGAAGCATGGTTAGAAATATATGAAAAAAATTTGCTAATATCTAGAAATATGGATGCTAAAATTGACAGCACACAGAAACAGCCAAAAAATGATTTTCGGGAGCATGAGGAGAAGGATGATTAATTGCCAGGAACAGCAAGAGAAGAATAATCAGTGGGAACGTATTGCCATAAGCAGGGAGAAAAAGACTGCTAATTGTTATAAAATTGGCTAGAAACTTGCAGGGAGCCATTGTCCGAAAAGAAGGTCTGTTAGCAGAGTGAATAGTCAGTGGATAGAATCCTGAAAAGAAGTTTTAATCCTTTGTCAGAGAAAAGAAGAGAAATATTACGGTGTCAATAAGAGACCAAACCTTCGTTATTGCTCGTAGAGGTTTTTAACTTAAGTGTAGATGTTTGGCTGGAAAAAGAAAAAAAAAAGATTACCAACACAATAAAGTGTGTCCTGCAGAAGGTAGACACTGTTTATTTAGGTTTATAAGAGAAATACATCCCCAAGAGTAAAAAAAATACCTGCGGTTTTACAACAAGTGTACAGAACCCTCAAAAAGAGTGTGTGCATAAAATAATTTTGTAACCTAGGGAAGGTTACTGAATAGAATAATCACACAAAGTTTGGTAATGAACGATAATACTTAGGACACGAACAACACATATAAGATTCGCAAGCAGCGCGTAGAAGAAGTAGTCTACTGCTAGAAGTGAGTTAAGTGAATTCCACAATGAATCTTCAACTGCCGACCAACATACAGTATTTACTACTGTATTTTTGAGAATGGGGACATACCCATTATCCTCAATAGGTATGCTGCAACAATAATATTTGGATGCACAAAACAAATAAAAACAGTTCGAAGAACAAATTGGCAAAGATAAGCAATTTGGATGTTTGTGTAGAAGAAAAATCCTTTTTTAAAAAAAAAATGAGAAATGACTAGGCGATGTGCGAACTTAATTTCCAGAAGTAATTCTGTGCTTTGTGTCGAGTCGATAAGAAACTGAACTGGTTAAAACGAAGCTTACGTTAATAATATTAACTAGACATGTGACCTGAAGAACCATGAAAAATATATTTTCTGGGGAAATAAATTATATTCATGAAACCTTAAGTTTGTCTCTTTCTTAATTATTTAATTAATATTTGCTCTATTGCTACATTGAACTTTCTGTATTGCATCCTCTTTCGAATTATCAACACTATTACCAAACTCTTCATTACCTCAATGACTATATATATATATATATATATATATATATATATATATATATATATATATATATTATAAGATATATATTTTATATATCAAGAACAGTATTGGGGAATTTGAATTGCAAAGTGGAAAAAGTTTACTTGTGACGCATTTCGTCCTTCAGGACTTCATCGGACAAAATTAGTTATGTTGGTAGGACTAAACATGCGTATGACAGATGAGTTCTGGAAATTTTTGATTTTTTTATCTAGCTGAATTCAGTAAGAGATTTTTCTTTTTCTTTCCGTCGCTTTTCTAAGTAGGTATCCCACATTGGGATATTAGGACATCACCCATGAATGGTGAAATGTTATAAGAGCCAGGGCTCAAGTTTACTGTAGATGATCTTGCGATTAAGGCACTCTCTAGATAGATCATAGTGAATTATTTTCTCCTTTGATCAGAGTAACATCTTTCATGTCAAAATTGGGATCAGTCTTCTTATAGTGGGCAACCAACGCATTTGACGTATTATTTTGTAAAATGTCCCTTCCCTGTTCATATAATTTTTGATTTAGATTCTTTGAGGTTTCTACTATGTATTTTTGTGTAAGTGAATACTGTTCACACCAAAAATATAAAATTCATGATTCTACTCAAAATCTTTATATCAATAAAACATTAGAATTATAAACCGCAGCTCCAAAACGATCAAATATTTGATTAGCCGAAAACCATAATTAAGAACACCTACAGAATATATATATATATATATATATATATATATATAGTCTTTCCCTATTCTCTAACATTCAGTAATCCTTGATGATAGACTGATCATTCCAACACACAGACACACATATGCGTGTATATATATATATATATATATATATATGTGTGTGTGTGTGTGTGTGTGTGTGTGTGTGTGTGTTGGTGTGATCAGTCCATCACCAGCAAGTCATTAAGACGCCAAGGATTACTGAGAGTTAGACAATAGGGAAAAACACTAATAAGGAGAGAGAACAATAAAAAATGAATAAAAAGACAAGATAACGACTGATAATGCATTACAATTTTTTAAATAGGTTTAATATGAGTAAATATTTGTCAATTAGGTGATGTATGTTACGTTCAGCATCGTGACTTCAGAGTTTCTTCAGGGTATCAATAATATATATATATATATATATATATATATATATATATATATATATATATATATAAACAAAGCAACATGTAGAATATATATTAGAGGCTGATCGAGATTATTAAAGGTTATTCCTGTATAATTTGTATAAGTAAAGGCCGAGAATTGAACTCATAGCTATACCATAATTGTGTGTGTAAATGTCACGCACACTATTATAAATGGTGCTAATAATAATAATAATAATAATAATAATAACAACAACAATAATAATTAATATATGTTTATTAATATATGGATAACAAGGCTCAGCTATAGATACCATACAATTTTCCTCTGATTTTGTGTTAATTTTTTTCTGGATTGTTTTTGACGTTCATATCAGCTTCCTTTCTACGGGGTAATCAGTGCCAATTTTCTTTATCTCGAATCTATATTATTATTATTATTATTATTATTATTAGGCTGATTAATGGTCTCAGGCAAGGAATCCCTCTTAAATATTTTATTTATTTTTTCTTGTTTAGGTACAAGCAAATATTGGCTTAAACTTTGGAGCGTCATACTCTCGAATATAATTCTTTTCATTCTCAAAATGAAAGGAGAAAATTGTGAACGTTAATCCCTTATGAAAATCTTACTATTCAAAATCGCTATTATAAATGTACAAGTGATTTGAAATTTCATTTTTTACTTTACTTTTCTGTCAATATTTTTTTTTCATAATTGTAATCTTCCCTTAAAGCAACACCCTTTCCGGTAAATCAATACCGAAATACAGTATTTTTCTATTTTAGAAAATATTTTATATATGGAACAGCCAAACATAGTATCTTCCTATTTTTAAATGCCGATTGGAAAACGTAACTTTTTTGGTTTCGATTTTTTCGCTTTCCTTAAAATTAATTTTCTTAATTGAATTAGAATTGCCTTCAAGGAGATTGTAACTTGGCTTATATTTTTACTCTAAAATATATGGCTTCAGATTCACTAGGAATCAGCAGCATGCAGATTTACATAACTGGAAACCAGCTGCCATTTACACCGAATTGGAATTGCCTTGGTTGCCTTATAAGGTTGTGGGTGGAGTCAGGCTTATTCTCAATAGGTAACAAATTAGAAAGTCTTAGTAAAAGTGGGTGGCGGAAAATCATTTAAAATATTAAAACGTGCGAGTTTAATAAGCTCGGAACGGGGTCGAAGAAATTCTTAAAAAATATACACCTCTTTACCAGGCACGAAAACAAATTTCTCTTTCGAACAGCTACGAAACTAGTTAAGTAATCATTTTACTTTGATGCACTTGGATCAATTAATTATTAACAGCTTCCCTTGTCTTTAATATGCCACCTTCTTCATTATATGTTAAAATTATTTCAAAATTGTTTCTTATTGGTTAACATCTATTTCCTTGTAGTGCCTGATCACGTTAATTTTCGTCTTTGTTATTCATGTACTCTCGGAATTACGTTCTTGGAATTTGCTTGGGGAACTAAATTACTCTCACTTTAAGTTTTCCCTTTATCAACATTCACAGTGATTAATTAAACGCTTGTTACGTATATACTATTCCTATTATGTCACATTTACATTAATTCCTAACCATTGACAAAATTGTCTCGCTAATATTTTATGATTTGTTATAATAATTTTAAGCAAAAATAGTAAATTTAGTTTTCGTCTTTTTTCAACCTCTCTTACACACGTGGCAAAAATAATTTGTCTGTTTTTACTATGTTTGAAACTTGCCTGTACCTGTGTACAATCATGTTATGTTTGAGTTCCGTAACAGACTTACAGACCTTGTCACAAAACTCGCACAAGTAACCTGCATGTCTTTCTGGTAGGTTTTCATCAATAGAATTTTGCACCTGACCTGACCTAATAAACCAGTTGCCGAAAGCGTAGCTTTTCCACAAATATATATTGAAATTCATTCCACAAATACATACATACATATATATACCAAGTGTAACAGTAAAATTTTCCAAATAGTGTAAAAGCAAAATTGTCCATTTGTTACATTAAGGTTTGGAGCTTTATATCCTAGATATGTTTAAAGAAATGTTACCGGAATTATTCAAGGTTTAATAACACTATTAGACTCTTCTTTGAGCAATAAGAATGTATAATTATTCTCAAAGCTTGTTACAAGATGAGATCTTGCCCTGCTTCGATAAACGGAAATTACCATCACGAGTCCCCGACTCGAAATGAAAACTGCACGTCTACGCATAGGCTCGACGCAGATACTTCCGTTTGGGATAAACTCAAAAAAAAAAAAAAAAATGAAAGAATTAAATCAACCAATCGGACCGTCTCCCGCGTAGTCAAAAAATTGCCATTTGGAGCCGATAGGCGTGTATAAGTTCAACACGGGAAAGTCAAAAGGAGTCCCATTCAACGGCGGAGGTGGAAGGGTCACGTCGCTCGCTCCTGACACACTGGCCCGGCGACGAAACGAAGCATGTGACTGCTGCTGCTAATGAACTCTCGTCCGACGCTTTGTCAAAGGGTACCTTTCCCCTTCCATAAGTCAAGTTAACTCCACGAACTTTACATGCCACTACCATAGACACTCAACTTCTTAAATACGAACCATTTACGTGTTCTTATTTTCCTCACTAAAAAGTCTATAAAATATATCTACAGTCTTTCTTGTTTTTTCGATTCTGAATTTCATTGTTTGCAACCAAACGCAGTATTTCGCCCACATTGTTTTCACATCGCCCACGTAACTATATACGGAATATAACAAGCTTAACAGGATTCGTGATGAAATCGATCATAAACGAAAATGACCTGTTCGTTATTAATGAATCCTAGCTAAGGATCGAAAGCTCATGAAGGATTGAAATAAAGTTCAAATACGTATATATTATTCCGAATTCATTTTCCAACTTATTCAAGATGATCTTTGCCCTCTCTAACCTTCTACTCATATATTTCACGTACAATTTGTGATACTGAGGGGAATTTTAAAAGTATTCTAGTATAACTTGTAAAATACCAAAATGAACAGCAAATACAACTTCAAGAAAGACAAAATAAACAGCAATTACTATTCCAAGAAAGAATGGAAAAAATATTACTTTAAACGCAGAAGGAAAATCATGAAAGACAAATGCAAAATGAAGAAAGACAAATACAACTCCAGGAGCTAATTGTAAAAGTAGCGAGTAATACACAACAACAAAATATTGAAAAAGAGGCGACTTTTTCCCAAAACGCAGTATGGAAAACGATAGAAACATTCAAATACTCCCTAGAAGAGGATAAAAATTTCTTTGACTTTTTCAGACGTCATGAAGACATCTTCAACATCGATTTTCAAAACTGTACGGAAGCAAAGAAATTACGACTATTATTCAGGAAATTAGGAACGGATGATTACACAAAATTTGTGGATTACATTTTGCCAAAGAAGACAAATGATTTAACATTTGATGAAGCAGTTACATGCCTGACGGAGCTTTTCAGCCCGAATACGTCACTTTTTCCCAAAAGGTGGAAATGTCTTAACCTCGTAAAGGATGAAAATGAGGACTATTCCACGTTCGCAGTAATCGTAAATAAACTTTGCGACAACTTCAAATTGGCAGAATTAACCCCGGACAATTTCAAGTGTTTTATTTTTGTACAATGGTTAGTTTCAGCAAAGGATAGCGAAATGCGCAAAATAATGCGTTCAAAACTGCAAAATGAACCTGGATTAACACTACAAAAATTATCGGAAGACTGCCAAAAATGTCTGAGTGTAAAGAAAGACTAGAAGGATATTGAGGAGTCAGGAGTATCACATATACGTAAGTTAAACAAAAGTTTACATTTTTCACCCTCCCCGGAAAGAAAACAAAAATTCTATAATAATGAAAAAAGTACAACGTTCAGAGCAAATAATGACGAAAATCAAAGCAAATATAAGCACCCCCACTCCCATCTGCATGTTATCGATGTGGAGGACTACACTGGCATACGGATTGTCGTTTTAAATATAAAAACTGTCTTGCGTGTGGAAAAATGGGTCACAAGGCATCCCAATGTAGGAACAGAAAATCTACTAGTAGGATAAGAGCTACTAGAATGCATGGCGAAGAGAATACTAACATAAGGAAATATGTGGAACTTGAAATCTTAAATAAAAAGATAAAATTGCAACTAGATTCAGGGTCAGATCTGACGATAATTAACCTACAAACATGGAGAAAGCTTAACAGACCAATCATGTTACATACACAGGAAATTTCTAAGTCTGTTACAGGAAAGCGTATAAAATTCGAAGGAGAAGTAATCCTAAATGTAAAATTTCACGGGAAAACAAGAAAACTCAAAATATTCGTAATGAAGGATACAGAAAATCTGGTGGGCACAGACTGGATGCAGAAGTTCGACGTATGGGATTTACCTATCAGCTCTTTCTGTCAAAAGATAGAGTGCGAACTATCAGAAGCGACAAAGTTAAAAGAAGAATTACATAATCAATTTCCGGAGGTATTTTCGAGCGGGTTGGAACGATGCAACAAGTTTTCAGCCAGAATTGAATTAAAAGAAAATGTCCAACCAGCATTTAAAAAGAAGCGGGACGTGCCGTTTGCTACCATAGAGAAAGTCGACAAAGAATTAAAGAGAGCTTTGAAAAAAAAATAACAGTCTAGGAAACGTGATGTACACAATACAAGGAGAAAAATTTACCCACAGAAGACATATTGACCAAATACAAAAAAGACGTGTTGAAGAGCTAAGCTCGTCACCCGCTGAAAATGATGATTCGATGGAGGCGATCTTTGAAGCTTTTGAGATTCAAAGACCACAAGAAGAGACAGAAATTAGGAGAACTAGCAGGAAAAGAAAATTTACAGAGCCTCAGATTATCGATCATAAAAGGAAAAGATATGAACTCCCCCAAAAAGGGATCTAAGGAGGGGGTGTTGAGGGGTCCTCCCCTTTTTACACAAATGGACTCACGCAGTATATACACATACTACTGCTACGTGAAGACCCGATAGCTGAAGAGGAGGAGTTGTAGGTAACCAGAAGAACGAGAGCAACAGAGGGTAAAGGTAACAGACAGACAGACAGACAGAACGAACGAAGCGCGCAAGAGTCACAGTGAGCGAGCACGTAGAATCAGTATGAAGACATACACCGATACTTCACTACCCAAGACAGGGTATTTTGCTACTAACCCGTATTCCTGGAACTACTAACCTGCAATTACCAGTTTGTATTATTACGTTAATACATTATTTTCCTATATTCATTCTTGGCGTTTGTTAATTATTAGTACCGGATTTCATCCCGGAATCCACAACACTATCTATCTATCTATCTATCTATCTATCTATCTATCTATCTATCTATCTGCATGCGCACATTAAATATCTACTCTCTCACTTGCTATCTCGTCCCCTCATCCATGCATAGGAATACAAATATACCTTCTGTTTTGTTTTCTGTTTACTTTTCCCTACAGTGAATGTTTCTTTAAAGCAATTAGCCTTTGAATAAAATATCCAAACATAGAATATCACGTTATAATTTTTATTTTTCTAAATATGTTTTATTTTGTTCATAAAATATTATTTTAACTTACAGATGACAGAGACCAATGTTTATGGAAGACGCTGAAAATCAGAGACAACATACAATCTAATTCAACATATAATTTATCAGAATTGACTGCAAATAAACCGAAAAAAAATCAACTTTTAAAACTTGCAAATTCAATCAGTACAAATTGATAGCCTATGAAATACCGAAAAATAACTTGAAGCAAGAATTAGATTTGCCATAATTCAGTTTAGCGTCTTAAAGAAACACAAAAGACAAAGGTGAAACAAGAATTGTCGGATCAAAGAAGTAAGTAATATGAAGGAGTTTTCGGTTTTGGTTTACCGAATCTTTGTTCTATGCTTTATTTAGAATCATCGATTTTTAAAGTTCGTGTTGAATGTTTAGTTCGCTTCTTCAAAAGAGATATAATTTGATTAAGCTTACTATTGTTTTATATTAAATTAAATTAATAAATCGAGAATTTCAAGTAATTTAAAACAGTTTTTCTACATCTTAATAAGAACATTGAAGGAAAAGGGTAGTTTGAATTCCGCTCATTGATTTTTAAAGCTGTGTCCGGTACACTGAAGTTGGGTTTGCCCTAAAGACCAAAAATATCAGTTATTGATTGTGGGTGATAAAAGACGTTTCCTTACAGGAAATATACGTCATTCATTGAACGAGCCGTTAGCGTCACTGTCGTTTGAAATCTGTAAAATCTTACTCTAAAAGTATTTAAGGAAACCAGGCTTATCGTGTCCACTAACTATTATCGCTCTTTCCAGTGCTAATATCGGATTATTTTCTCCTAATTTCCGAAACTGATCCTAGGGGACGCTCTCCTACACTATAAATACTCAGCGATATCTTTTCTCGATCTCTTTTTACTTTTCCGATTATACGACAAGATTACGTTTTTCCCTTCGTCAGAAACGCATGAACAATACATACACACACACACGTACGTACGCACATTCACTCACTTCACATACTTCGGACCAAAAACTTTCCACAGTTTAAAGGAACTGCCACAGACAATCAGATAAAAACAATTAACATTTTTTAGATATGGAATGAAAGCAATACGCTTAGAGAAATTAATTCCAACATCGTATAATGAAGGCAAGAAATTTAGGGATTTAGCTGATGGTATATTGGAACGCAAACAAATATTGAATGGCATGAGTAAAAAATATTGTCAAATTTTTTGTCATTAAAGTAAATGTATTGACAAAATATGTTGAACGTTCACTAGGCAATAGACCGCCACCTGTTATTGTAGAATGTGAAAGAGCGTTGTCTTGAAAAGGACAACTATTGTAGTCGGTGAAGAGCGTTCTCCTGAAAAGGACAACTTTTCCAATCGGTGAAAAGCGTTATCCTGAAAAGGCTGGAACAGATACTATACTTTGAGCACGGATAGCCTTTTTTTGAGGCTTTGTTATGCAGAGTTAGCTACACAGCAGTGACCGTTCCTGTTAGGTGAAGTTTTTTTTTTCTTCCGGTTTATTTATCCTTTTAAATATATGAGTGCCGACAATATACGACAGGGTAAACTAATTGAAGTGTCCCTTTCCTGAAAGGACGTGTAACGTGATAGAAGAAGTAGATCCATCAATGAAACATTAATTTTCAATTTCGATATACAAGTGTATAAGAGAAGAGAAAATTCTTTCGTTCACCAAGTTAATGAAAGTAATTATTCACCCCCGGCCTATTCTGGGCATTGTCTTTTGTGTTTATCCTTCTCATGATACCCTTCCTTGCGAGTTTATTATTGTCTCCATTTTTTATTTTGACTGTAATTTATTTTGTCCGTCCCTCGCCTCTAGTGAGCGAGCTGCTTGATTCTGCTTATCGGCAGAATACAGTGGTCACACGTATTTTTCTTTGGGGTGGACGAGTCTTAATAACATTTTATGTTAGTTCGAATGTTTTCTTGCACTTTATTTTCGTGATTGGTTGCATCCCTACCCCATCATTTCATATAATATATTTTTTGTAAAAAAGAGACCTCCACCCTAAAAATATGTACAGTTTTTACATTATCAAATTTTTTAACATGGCGCTTGTGTATTATCCCTGTGAATATACGGTATTGTGGTATATGTTGGACTGGATAGTGATGGATAAGTTCTTGCGGTGATTGAATCAGTTGTAAGAATGAATGGTATCAGATTAGCTAGGTTAAGTAGAGTCAGTGATGACCAGTCTCTCACTACTTCGCCCTTTGGCCTTTTCCACATGAAATTTTATAACATTTCAAAATAAAGAGTACAACAGCCGAAACTATTCCCCCGGCCCAGTGTATACTCGAGGTTACAGTGTGCTAAGCTGTTTTCTACTCGGGATATGTTAGGCTAGGCTAGATTGTGCATCGGGATACTAAATGGAATTGCCTAGAACTAGGCTAGAATATATACCTTCCTTTCCCCTTGTTATAAGAGGCATGTTATTCTATCAACACATGATAGTCAAAGATATTATAGATTTCTTGTTTGCATTCTTCAGTTATCAATTTTATTCTGATTCCTTAGAATGCTTAACTTCTTGATGACTATTGATTTTGGCAGATCGATATCTGATTACAGTTGAATGATTTCAGGCAAAGCCAGCTTACTGACAAATGGTTTCATATAAGCTATTATTACCAATTTTGTGGACTGGAGACGTCACTTAATCATCTATTTAAAAGGAGTTATTGATCTTATATATGCCGTGTCTCTTCTGGATGTAGATGAACACGGCTCTCCACAGTTTCTGATAAATTGTAGCTCTTAACAATGTACATTTCCTATCTCGACTTCTTGTTTTGTCATCTAAGCACAAGCTGGTTAGGTACGTTACTCACGGTATCCTTCTTCGCTTCTATATAGGCTTCGGGTGTCATATTTTCCAAACTTTCATCATTATGTGCACATAAAATTTCATCTGTCTCTTCTGATTCGTGTAGGTATTCATTTTGGTTTCCATTTCATTTAAAACATCCCCGTTGCTTACATGCCCCGTCTATCATATTCTCAGTATTCTTGTGTATAACCATCTCTCTTGTGCCAAAATTCTGCTTCATTTCTATAATAATAAAAATTCAAAGGTTTTTCAGTTTATTTTTGATGAAACAATGCTTCGATCTCTATCTGTTTCCAGCTGGTGTCGCGTACTACTTCTTCTGTCCTTAAGTCCAGAAGATGGATTAAAATAGTTATATTTGTAAAGGTAGCTTCTGGTTGAAAGGGAAAACAACTTAAACATTTGCCAAATATGGTCATTGTTTCGATGTTTGAATCTGGACATCTTTGGCGAGACCAAGCTGTGTTAATTGAAATGTATGAAAGAAACGAAGACATTATCAACAATTAATTGGACTGAATTTAGCCAACATTGTGTATTGTTTTCGAAACTCGAAAACGCTTTTTTCTGAGTTGAAATTTTAGAATGGTTTTAGTGCTAAAATTTAAATTTTCTTTTCACGCTCATATAATGGAAGTACGGATTATCGAGGTACGGATAATCGAGGAGGCACTGCATTATGATATGGTTGCGAATATGCAGCATTCATAAGCTGATAGGAGCTGAAAATTCGAAAAGTTGTCTTTTACATGGCATTAATCAAGCTGAAATTGCGACGTACCTGGAATATGACGATTGAGTAAATTACAAATACTTGAAACTCTACCATTTGAGCCCAGCGTGCCTGACAATTTTAAACCTTCTGCCTGAGCTCCTGAGTCAAAATTCGCAAATAACTGCTATGTTATATTTTACAGTAGATATAAAAATAGTTACAAATGTTTACCCAACGTTCAACCGGTAGCTGAGCAGTAAGTCATTTTTCTCTACCACCAGTAAAGCGGTGGTCAAGGCTCAAAGGGTTAAAACACTTTCCTTAGAAAAAAATAATTTTATCTGAAAATTATACTCGAAATGAACTAAGTATTGAATAGATTTTTGTCAGAGAGAAAAGTTTCTATAATTCTACCAACTGATTGTCCTATTGATATTCGTCTTCTTTTATACGACGGGACCATTTAGACCCATGGATCTCCACAACTGCCACATATTTCTAACCTTTTGCAGTCCCTCCTTATCACTGTTCTGCCAAGCGATTAGGTAGGTCATTCGCTGCTTTCTTCTGTCGCACTTGCCCGTAATGTTTTGAGGGTGACAAACTCTCCAAGACCTATTTACTCAATATGTGACCTAAAAATTTCATCTGTTTCTTCTATGTAGAAGTGTCATTTTTGTTTCCCATTGCCTTAAAACTTTCTCGTTACTCATATGTTCTGTCCATGTTATTCTCAGCATCCTTCTGTATAGTAACATTTCTGTTGCCACAGATCTTTTCTTCATCTGTGTAGAGATTGTTCAGCATTCCCTGTCATATAAGAGGACCGATATTACATAATGTTGTAACCTAGGGAATGTTACTGAATAGAATAATCACACGAAAGTTGATAATAAACGATAATACGTAAGACAAGAACAACACATATAAGATTCACCAGCGGCGCGTAGAAGTAGTAGTCATCTGCTAGAAGTGAGTCAAGTGAATTCCACAATGAATCTCGAACTGCAGGATATCTACCAACCGCCCCACGTGCTCAGATGTGGCGCAAGGCCGAATTTAATATGGGGTATCTGAGCCCGTAGACTCGGCCAAAAATTCCCCGTAGACACCGGATAAAACGGTGTCGCGTAGTTCTTTCCCGAGACGAAATTCTACCCTTCGACATAGCCTCGTTTCGGGATCCTCTCTGCCCAGAAGCAGAGAGTTTGACTATCACACCTGGAGACAAATCTCCAACTACTGACCAACATACAGTATTTACTGCTGTATTTATGTGAATGGAGACATACCCATTATCGTACGTAGGTATGCTACAACACATAACGAGTCAGTATTTTCCTTGTTTCTAACGTGGATATAAACATTAAGTCTGTTTAGATATCTGGTGAACGTGCATTCAGTTTCTGGTCCAAGCAATGTAAATTATATTTAGTGGAAGAAATGGATCAAGAAGAATGAATAAACCAGGAAGAATTATCTGATACGAGATATCCTCTAGTTTGAAAAGTTCAATAACAAACTTCCTAAGCAAATTCTATAAAAGGTTCAGTTCATAATTTCAAGAAAATTTCCAAAGACGGCAAGCTATTGAAGAAGTCTAGAGGGTAGAGGCCGAAACATTTTGACTATAACAAACAGAATAAATCAGTGCCTAGTATTGCTAATCTCTCACCCGAGAGAGAAACATAAAAAAGCGTTATATAACCGTAGATTTTACAGCTTTCATCTGGTTCGAAATTATCCTGTAAAAAGACGGTTTTCTGCATAAATTTTATAATTAGCGTCATTTCAGGATACATGAATTTTAACAACAATATTTTCCCACGTTTGGCACTGTGTCAGCTGGATGTTGTAAACAAAGCCTTTTAACAAAGTTATTGTAATTTATAATCAGCCTGACACTAAAATCGGAAAAGTGAGGTGATGATATTCAAATTTTACTAAATCAAATTTTCTATATCACTATGTTTGGTTGAAGACTATTATGGCTGATAATATAGCTGAGAATATAGCCACCTTTGAGATACAATATCTTTAAGATACAAACATTTTAAATGGCGTCATAAACATTGTAATACTGTTAGGAGTTGTTGAGCTTTCGAAAATATTTAGATTCCAATATCTCTCTGAAGATAAAATAACGCTAAACCAAAAGAAAAGGAAGCCTGACGAAAATCAGAAAATCTTAATAAAAATAACTGAAACTGAAATGAAAATTAAACAAGACAAAAAGGAACTAAAAGAAACTAAAATTGATATAAAAGAAATCCAAATTAAATTAACAGAAACAGAATTAATATAACTGAAACGAAAATGAAAATAAATGTAACTGATATAAAAAGAGAAACCGAAATAAAATATAACTAAACGAAAATAAAGGACATTTAAATATATGGCACCAAAAGATTGATAAGCGAAAGTAATAAAGATTAAAATAAAAAGTGAAAGTAATGAAAATGATGTAAGATAACATCTAAATGAAAGTAAAATAGAGAGGAAAATGAGATAAACCAATATGAAAATTGGAGAATCCAAAATCAAAATATTTCTCCAAAAATGGAGAATCCTAAATCAAAATATGGATGCACGGTGGAGTAATGGATAGAGGCTCGGATTGAGGAATCGGAGAGCCAAGTTCGAATTCCAGTCAGATCCGTTACATTCACTTACGTGCTAATACCCATGTGAAAGTTATGTATCTTCTTCTCGCAGTTTTTGATAAATAGCAGGACAGACCGGGTTCTATAGCCTTGGATGGCAACTGGTCTACCGCAGAAAGAAATGATAACCTACTTCGGAAAAAAATCTGCCTCGTCAGTCATCTATCGAAAGATACATGATCGTCTAAGCGTGTATCCCGCATGTTAAATAGTTGACTGATTCACATGGTTATTAGTTACATTTTATATCTGATCAGAGCTCTGAAGAAGCCTTTGTCTGTGTCAATGACTAAAATCAAAATACTTTCATCCCTAGTATTCCAATATTAGATGTCTTCATTGACATTAATGTCGCCTTAATCTTCGTCGTCGTTCTATAGTGTCATCAATTATCCTTCTTCCCAAAAATCAATATCATCTATAGCGCCGTACTGTGTATTAGATGTTCTATAAAACAACACACTCAACGTATAAAACGTCCATAGTAATCACTCTAAGAGGAGACACAGTGGAGTAACGGATAGCAGCTCGGATTGAGGAATCGGAGAGTTACGTGCTCTTACTCTTGGGAAAGGTATGAATCCTCAGGACAGGCCGGGTTCTATAGCCTTTGATATCAACTAGTGTGACGCAGAAGGAAATGGCAAACTAATGCGGGAAAAAATCTGCCTTATCAGTCATGTATCGAAAGATACATGATCGTATAAGATGTATCACGCATGGCACATAACTGACTGAAATCAAAATAGAAGTAGACAAGATGAAAATAAGACAAAGTTGAAAGAAAATAAATGAAGTTCAGAGAAAAGAAATCAAAATCAAATGATCTGAAATGAAAATGAAAGTAATCAGAATGAAAATAGGAGGATTGAAAATGAAAATAAGAAATCAAAGATTACCAAAGAAGATAAAACGAAAATAAGAAGCAGCAAAGTATAAATAGAATAATCCGAAATGAAAGCAAAATTACAGAACTGATAATGAAAATAAGAAAAATCTAAATTAGAATAAACGAAAAAGAAATTAAAAGAATTCGGTTTCTCTTAATTTCATGAGCCTAAAAAGAAAGTAAAATGGAAATAAACCGAACGAAAGGAAAATAAAAGAAACTAAAATTAAAATAAGACAAACCTAAATATAAATAAGTATAACGAAAATTAACCTAAAAAAAATTAAGTGGAAATGAAAGATATCTAAATGAATGTTAGCTTTAAAAAAAATATGACAATATGAGAACCTCTTTATATCTTTCTGGAATCTGAAACCTGAAACCTAAATATTACGCTCGGGCTTATAGCATTTGTCAATGCTTGGAATCGTGCCAAATTGATAGAATCGATGAATTAGAGTTTCGTGTTAGGAGTCAGACTATCCAGTTCATCGCAGTGCTAAGATTAGCATGACTGCTGTGGAAATATTGGTAGTTTGAGAATGTCTGCTTCTAAACAGTCTTCTGTTAAAATCGCCATGCTTTTAGCTTGCAAATGTATAAAGAAAGGAAAAAGGACTCATCAAAATGTACGACTGTATTCAAACGGTCCAACACTGGCTACAAAATATGTTTGCAATTAAAATAATAAAAATAAACATTTTGTCATATTCATGTATGTAAAAAAAAATTATGATACATTGGGCTTTCTTTTAAAGTTAAAAAATGAAGTATACAAATGTTAGAATTTTAGCAGACGTTATAATTACCGTATGTTTTTTTAAAAGTTAATTTGCAGGGAAAAGGAAAGAAACGATAACTTATTTGTTTCCTTTTGCCCATCTTCATGTGATTCGACTGCGTTTAGTCACGCCTTAGAGATGCTTAAAAGGGCAAATTATCGCCTTTCTAGCTGTTTTTCTTTCGGCAAGAGGCATATTAAAACGTGCCCAATAAAGAGAATGAAAGCGACGTCCTCATACCTTCCTCCTTCAACTCACTGATACGTCGCAACAGAGAGAGGACGGACGTCGTCATAATAACTCAGCTGTGACAGAAAGTGAAACGGGGATCCTTTCACGAAGAATGCAGTATTTTTTTTTGTAAGCATAACATTTCTTTCCATATCACCAGTAGATTTTGCCGAAAATTTTAAAGGGTTAAATCAAATTTATAACCCGTCTTTTAAGACATCTAGTGGTCATTTTTCACAGTTAAGAATAAGATGAAAATGTTTTCGTTTTCGCTGCTTGTAAGTAGAAAAATCACTTTTTCATATATTTCATATTAAATGACTGAGAAAATTCACACAGCACTAAAAACTGTTATTAGTGCAATTTTATGTATTATTATTTTTCGTGGTTTTTATTGTAAATAACTTTTGTCTTTCTAATTTCCATGAATGTTAAGAGTTTTCGTCTGTTTCCTTCGCTGACTTGTTTACATTGAATGTTAATCTTCACATCGGACTTGTTGCCGCTTGTTCCCGAAAAGGATAAATTTCACGATAATAGACTACCAAATTGCTCCCCAGGTTATATGTTTTTTTCTAGTTTTATCTTCACAGTAAACGTTCGCGAAAGCAAGCGGTCAATTTTCAACTTATTTTTTCCGATAAATAAGTAAACGCCATAAGGGAAAAAGGAAAACATTGCATCAAATAGTAAAAGAACAAATATCATAAAAATACAGGGAAAGGCTTAATAGAAAAAGAAATAAGGATTTTAAAAAACTCCATGGAGAATGAAAAAGGCATATAAAATCTATCGCAGATAAATTTTCATGAGTAACGCTGCGCGGAGGACTGTATTATCAGTATAATGTAAAATAAAGTAAGCCTTCCTTAGTCTTGGAAGACTATGAAGTTTATTAAGGGATCTAGCTAATCCCTATTGAAGATGTCTTCTCAGGTAGTTACATATTTTTAATAACACAGAGCCCACCTGTAGTTTATATTAGAAACATTTCGAATAGACCATAGAAATACAGGGTGATTTAAAAGTAAATCCCTATTTTATGGATGAATGGCTAGCCAGGAGTTCTGACTTAACATCCTGTGACATTTTTTTGATGCGGTGGTGGTGGTGGTTAAAGGACCACGTTTACTATACCAAACTGAGACGCTGAAAGAAGTTGATGGACGAATACATGAATTTATGTCTTACATACCACAAGAGTTCCTGGTAAAATTCGTTGACGCGATCCCTGGGCCGCCCAAGAAGCTGGTTGCAAAATCTGGTGCCCATATCGAACTTTAGATAAAACCTCATACGAAATGCTTTCCTCTCATATCCATTTCTTGTAAAAATTGTACTTAATAAATAAATTATAAGTATTTCAAAATGAGGAGTTACTTTCCAATCACCGTGTAGTTTCTGCAAGAGAGCACATAATCTATCATGATCAGTAGTTTGAACAAGGCCAGCACTCAAACCCTCGGTCATGATGACTTGTGACTTTATGTTAGCATAATTATCGAAGCTTTCCGAAAAGTTTCATGTAGCGGATTTAACTCAGAAGGCTCGGGTGAACCTGTAGTATCGTTTTCGGGCATTTCCAAGAGAGCCGCACGCTGCAAACGTCTTCCCAGACAGATACTATTAAAAATCGACGATGACAGGATTCGAATCCCTGTTTGATGGCCAAAATACTAAAGTTCTCACTACTCAGCCACGGGCCTACTATCACTATAACCACATCTGAAGAAAAAAGTTCTATTTAGATGACCGACAGCGTATGGTTTCCATGTTGAGGAAAAGGGTGTCCAATAAAAGACACCCTTTTATATAAACGGTGGGCAGCAAGGGAGCCTTTCCCTAGACAATTCCTTACCATGTCTAGCTCCTGAGGCGTCTCCAAAAGGTAGTGGCGAGGGGGCGAAGAGAGATTTTCCACGGTTTTGCATCAAACACACTTCTGCTGGTAATAATTTTTCAAAAAAAGTATTGCCGGCATTAAAACATATTTTTAAACTTTCATATTGTTTTGAACCCTTTTGGAGATCAACTATATGTCCATAGCTGGGGTGCTAACAGGTGCTACCATTTCAGGTCAGGGTGGACCTGGGAACACCCGCAATTAAGAGGTGGTTCCACGCTCCTCAAAACTTCCTGATCAGAGGCCTTGCTGCCGGATGTGGTTTATCGTTTTACCCAGGACGCGAATGTAGTTTATCGTAATACTCAGGACGGTCTAGACGGCGGAAAGTCCTGATGATGATGGCTGCTGTACCTTTTCTCTGGCCAATGGTAAGAGGTTAAGACCCCCCCACATAGACATACACACAATTTATAAATGTAAAAGCCTTAACTAAAACAAATTTTGATACATTTTTTGTGTTAAGATATATTTTATTTAAAAATAGTAATAAACTTAATTAATTAATTCTTATTCTAACATAAATTAATGCATTTTTTTCATTTTAACTGATGAAAAAAGTATTCGTACAAAACAAAAAAAAGCATATTAACTTAATTTAATACTTTGTGGAATATCCTTTATTGAGTTCAACAGCTACCAGTCTATTCCTGTACGTCTCAACTAATGATTTGCACACATTGAGTGGTATTTTGTCCCATTCTTCTTGGCATATTGTCTTCAAATTCTTGATATTTGTTGGTGCTCTTTTCCCAATTTGAATTTTCAAATATCGCCATAAATTCTCGATTGGGTTCAAGTCTGGGGACTGACTTGGCCATTGCAAGACATCAACGTTACTTTCAGCTAACCATTTCCTTGTAGATCTAGCGGTATGCTTAGGATCATTATCCAGTTGGAAAACCCAATCAGGAGGTAGCCGAAGTCTCTCAACAGAACGCATTAAATTGTCTTGCAGGATTTTCTGGTATCTTTCGGCATTCATCTTGCCATCTATTATTGATATTCTGCCAACACCTTTTGCAGAAAAACAGCCCCAGATATACTGCCACCACCAAACTTTACAGTTGGCAACGTGTTCTTTCTGTAAGTAGGCTTCACCGTCCTTCCTCCACACATGATTTCGATAATTATGACCAAACAACTCTATTTTAGTTTCATCTGTCCATAGTAATTTTTCCCAAAACGAATATTCTTTATCATTATGCTCTCTAACGAATTTTAGCCTAGCATCTCTGTGTCGTTTCAAGAGGAGTGGAGTCTTCCTTGGGATGCGTGATTTCAGACTGTTTTTTTGTGTAGTTCATTACTTATTGTACGCTTGGTTACTTTAATCCCTAATGCACGCAGATGTTCCTGCAGCTCTTCTCGGGTAACCTGTGGATTTTGTTGGATCTGGCGTCCCTAATATCCTTGCTGATCTTAGAGAAATCTTCCTCGGAGCACCTGTTCGTCTTTGGTTTTCGACGCTGTTACGAGTTTTAAACCTTGCAATGAACGAAGCAATTGTAGTAAAAGGAATATTCAGGTTGTTAGAAATCGTTCTGTAACTGTTCCCATCTTTCCAAAGAGACAAAATGTGTTGTTTTTTTGAAATAGTCAATTCTTTACCTTTAGGCATTATTAGAACCTTCTCGTAAGACTAGAAATTGCAGAATGCTCTGATAATGGCTAATAGCGTTAACTATAATTACTGATAACATTACTGGAACATTCTAGAATATACTTTATTCATAATTAATTGATTATTTTATTCTAATAATTGATTTGTACGAATACTTTTTTCACTAGTTAGAATTAAAAAAATGCATTAATTTCTGTTAGAATAAGAATTAATTAAGTTTATTATTATTTTTTAATATTATGTGTATTTATACATAAAATGTATATAGATTTGTTTTATTTAAGGCTTTATATTTATAAATATATATTTTTTCAAGTGTATTTATTTATTTCCCCACTATATATATATATATATATATATATATATATATATATATATATATATATATAATAAAAATATATAATGAGCCATTTACCTACCTGAAAATTTTTCCGACATTCAGGCCGGTTCAAAATTTTATTTGGGCATATTTTTTTTTGTGTATTGAGCACTTTTACATTTTTTAAATTTTACCCTTTAAATTGTTTTTTTTTTTCTTCTTTCATAAATTAATGGTGATATTTATTTTTTCGACAACATTTTTTAGTCATTACTTATATATATATATATATATATATATATATATATAAATATATTTTTATTTTCAAATTGTATTATTTTTTTTTTTTTTCATTCATGTTATATCCATATAAAAAAATAATATATAATATATAATATATATAATATATATATATATATATATATATAAATGTCCGAAAATGATAAATTTGTTGAACAGATTAGATAGATTTAACAAACGGAATAGATATAAAACTGAAATATAATAAAAAATTATATATTAAAGAAATTATTGTTAAACTTTATTTGATTGATCCATTATGAGATAGATAATTTTATATATATATATGAATATATTAGATCAAATATTTAAATATTGAATAAATGGAACGAACAAGGAGCTATGTTGAAAATTTTTAAAAAACTGTTTTTTCAAATTAAATTCCAGATGGAGGTGAACGTATTATCGTTTTTCGATAACATTTTTAAACATCCACTGAAATTTTTTAATCCACCTTTTTCCAGTTTTCTGGCGACTAATCATAAATTTTCTTTGCAAGCATCAATTGAACGTTTCTCATTCCCATTTTCAAAGACGAAAAATCATTTGCAGAGTTTTAAAAAAGGGACAAAAAATATTTTACTATAATCCAAAATTCACGTCGATTTATCTTATTTTCAATAATGTTTATTTGATGAAAAATCCAATTTAAAATTAAAAAAAAATCTGAACCTATATTTTTTAGTGGAAAGAATTTAAAAATATTATAAAAGACTTGTAAATCCCTGAGCAAAAATTCTATATATTTATTAAAAAATGGAATAAATTTGTCTTTTTTTCCTATTTTAATTATCTATGTGAAATAAATCTTTTGTTAATTGGATTTCTTTTTTGAAAATAAAATATCCGTAGAAATTCATTATGACATCATTAAACATTTGATTTAACAACTTTTAACAAATATATGCATTTGCGTAAATCAAATAGATATATTTCAGGTTATAATAGTGTTTTAACAGAGGATTGGAAAGAAAGACCAAAATCTTTTTCTATTGACATAATTTTTCTAAACTTAAAGCTAAGCAAAGTATTAAGAAGATGCTGGAATTTCTGTTTAATACAGTTTATTTAAACAGGGAAAATTTGAAAAATCTTAAATCAATTTCCTACCGAGTCTCCTGAACGTTTTGACACTAAATAATGAGAAAATATAATACAATATATTGAGAATGCCATTTGCCTGAATATGCATAGTCCATTGGATCGAAGACAAAATAATTAATATATACTATATTAATATCATAAATATATATTACATTATTTCTAGGTCACATAATTTGTGTAAAATAGGGCATGGAAAATTTGGCATTCAAGGTTTATATTGAATCGATAGGGCATATAAAACTTTTCATATATATATATATATATATATATATATATATAAAAATATTTATATATATAGCATAAGAAAAAATTTATTAAGACTTGTTAGGAAGGAAATTGATGGAGATATATTGATTACCTAAGTCCAGAAAAATATCCAAAATATATATATATATAATGAGACATATATATATCATAAAACGAACAAGTGTTAAAAATTTATTTAAATTGATTAGTATTTATTCTATGACAAGTGTGTTTCACGGTTTTCCCATTATATATATATATATATATAATATATAATATATTCATTATATATATAATCTGTAAATAAAATATCCGTAAAATTCCATTAATATACATCATTAAATATTTGATATAAAATATTTAAATAAATATTATAATAAAAACATAAATAATAATACTTTTTAGTTATTTTAATTAAAAAAGAAAATGAAAAGATTTGAATTTGACAACTTTTTCCATTTTATAAAACAGCACACAAACACATCTACAAACTTCTAAAATTTATATATATATATATAATATATATATATATATATCTTTATATTTACGATGCGATCAAAAACATATGTCATTTATTATTTGTGTATAATGATGTGTGTTTAAATTCTTTTAAATTTAACTTTTATAAATCCCTGTCATAAAAACATTTTTCTTAATAATAATTTAAATAATTCAGCAGAGGATGTTATTTTTTGGTACAACTTTTTAAATTTTTCTTAGATTGTTTTACTCATCAAACACCTTTCGATTGCGGTGAATAATGAAAAATATTTTTTATATATATATATATAATATATAGTGTAAAACATTCCAAGGATAAGCTTTTGTTTCATCTCTCAGTAATGTGTATTATTTACATTAAAACCCAGGTTGTTTGTGAAAAATAATTTTAGGTTTTTTCCATATTTATATTTCAAAGACCTAAACATATTAAGAAATTTAACTAAAACTTCGTAATTGCGGGTTATTTCTATTGTTTTTGAACATTTATTTATCTAATTTATTATTCTTTGTCATATATTTTAATAATTTAAAATTTAATTTAAATATATACATATATATTATTATATAATAAAAAAAATATTGGAATCCGAAAATTATTTTCGATCACTAAAAATATAAAACTGTTTTGATTTTTGAAGCTACCAATCAAGAAACTGATTGCAATTTAAAAAAGTGCAAAACCTCTATAACCGGACAATTCGGACTGGATGCAAAGTTAAACAATTTCTTTG